>JBAMIH010000051.1:0-107500 GCA_038501795.1 Pseudopleuronectes americanus | reverse complement strand
TACAATCTGCAAATTTTGTATTATTTGTTCACTAAAAACCCTAACCCTGGTAAAAGACGAACCAACAAAATTTGATCAAATTAAATATATAAAATTGATTGATTCAGTGAAAACTGTAAAATAAAAGTAAACTGTCAAATTCTTATTTGATCTGATGATAAGTTGTTCATGTTTTAAATGAATAAATCAGATCTTCGTAGATCAAAGTTTAGTGAATTTTCCTCCGTCGCTCTTCAAGCAGCAGAAACTCCACATTCAAGTGTCACATGTTCACATGAAACGTCTCTTCTCTGAGACTCCAGCAGCCAATCACAGCGCTTGGTGTTCGATCCTGGTTGAGACTCTAACCCTAACCCGGGGACAGAACGTTCGGCTGTGTCTCCTGGAGGAGCTCTGAGTGGACGCAGCAGGATCCACCTGATCACCTGGAGAGGAGGGCCTGTCACTCTCCACATCATTGGGTCAGATCTTCAGGATAAGGTCACTGAATTTCAGGTGTCCTCCAGGTGCATGCTGGGAGTGATTATCAGCAGCGTTCAGAACCTTGGACCTTTTAAGGACGTCTGATATCAGACACCTGATTGATACGCACCATCTGTTATTGATTGATAATCTGTGCAGTGAAGGAAATAGAGAGGAAGTGTTTACAGCTGCAGGATTTCAAATTAAAGGTCTTAATGAAGTGGCTCGTTTATTACTCGTTATCTCTGTAACGTCAGTATCAGACCTGCTGAAGGTCACCGTGCTCCGCTCCCCTCGATAAGCTCCGTACAGAGTTACATAAGAACATGGACGAGTCAAGTCTCCGTCAGCGACAACTTGTCCAGAAGAAGTCCACCTCCTGGTCCTCTGCTGCAGTTGATTATGTTCAGCAAGCAGAAGAAATGAATCTATTAACTGCAGCAGCCAATCAGGAGCTGTTTTCACACTGAGCTCCTCAGTTCTCTGGATCTTCTCTGGAGGATCACACTCAGCTTCTCCTCCTGAGCTCCTGTATAAAGTGTGAATCCAGGAGCAGAGTGAACAGCAGAAGATCCTCCACTGATTCACTTAGTGAGTGCTTCTAACACGGGACACAAACATGATGAAACTAAAACAAACGTCTCTGGTGAAGAAGAGCTGACACACGATGAAGACACAGATGAAGATGTGAAGAGTTTGTGGTGATGAGGTAACAGGTCACTTCCTGTGTGTGTCTGCTACCCCGGATGCTCCACCTCTCACCTGAACCATGAGGAGGATCTGATGCTGAACGAGTCTGTGCAGAAACCTGCTGCTGTGAACACAAACTCTGGAGAAGCTCTGGAGACGAAATCTGGATCTGACCTGGAGTCTGAATACGGCTCTGGTGACATCTTGGTTACCATGTTGTCTCAAAGTTCTGAATTCATCTGTCACATGACCTGAGATTCCTGAACTCGCCTCATTTGTACCTCAGAACCTAAACTGTGATGCTCTGTGTCCCTGAGGAGCTCAGACCTGTTCTTTACACCTCATCACCTGATGTTTATTGTTCATTTATTTAATGTTGAGAAGAAACGGTTTGACTGAAGCTCAGTGAGAATCCGACCGACATTAACCCTGATGAGCGTCAGCTGCAGGAAGCGTGTGCCTGACTTCCTGTTTCCCTCTGAAAGCAGAAGCTGTGAGGTCGTGACTCAGCCGGCGGTTTGAGGAATGTTGTGATCGGACGAGTCCTCACTTGTCTCTGTGAAGCTGAATGTGAAGGTTTGGTTCTTCTCTGATGGGACATGTGACTGTGGATCAATAGTGTTATTGATCAGAGATGGATCCTGAGGAGCTGCAGCCTCATATCTTATCTCCACGTGGCTCTCTGATAGCAGCGTCTTCACCTGGGGGGGTAAAGGTCGCGGTGAAGAAATCTGCCCTGAAGCAGCAGCTGGTGAAGATGAAGATGAAGATGAAGATGCTCGGCTGCAGCTGATAACAGACCAATCACAGGTTATCACCTGCACTCACCGTGAGGCTTCAGCACAAAGTTTAATCTACTGCTGTGACATCAACACATGTTCGCCAACTGTCACAGGCAGAAACTGACCAGGTCCACAGCTGGACCAGGTCCCCAGCTGGTCCAGGTCCACAGCTGGACCACAGCCGGACCAGGTCCACAGCTGGTCCACAGCCGGACCAGGTCCACAGCTGGACCACAGCCGGACCAGGTCCACAGCTGGTCCACAGCCGGTCCACAGCTGGACCACAGCCGGTCCACAGCTGGACCAGGTCCACAGCTGGTCCAGGTCGACAGCTGGTCCTGGTCCACAGCCGGACCAGGTCCACAGCCGGTCCACAGCCGGACCAGGTCCACAGCTGGACCACAGCCAGTCCACAGCTGGACCAGGTCCACAGCTGGTCCAGGTCGACAGCTGGTCCTGGACCACAGCCGGACCAGGTCCACATGAGGGAGCGGAGACACCCTTTGCTCATCAGTGTTCAGCCGATAAGCAGAAATTCATTATGATAAATTAAAGATGATAATCTCCAGCACGCAGCTGGACCACATTGAGCTGTGGTCCAGCTGCGTGCATGTGTGTGTGTGTGGGTGTGTGTGTGTGGGTGGGTGTGTGTGTGCATGTGTGTGTGTGTGTAAATATAAAATAAAAACCCTTTTTATTTATTACTGCTGGGTTAATTATCAATGATTCACAACTACATATCCCATAAGCCTCAGGTGTAGGAGAACAGGAAGCTGTGGTCCGTCAGCTTGATGCTTTTACTTTGGTAACATCTTCTGGGTGACTTCCTGTTTATTTTTGCCTACAGGTCATTTCCCCAACAAGGCGATGCCGTCGGCCGGCACGCTGCCCTGGCTCCAGGGAATCCTCTGCAACGCCAACAACCCGTGTTTCAGACAGGTGACGCCAGGCGAGTCGCCGGGGGTCGTCGGGAACTTCAACGACTCCATGTGAGTCTAACATGTCTTCTGGGATCAAACATCATGTGGTGAACCGTTTCCTTACTCTGTTAGTGCCCGGGCCCGGATTAAATCAAATGGAAAATAAATCTTAAGTGTTTTTCTGTGATTCCACCTCTGACCAATCAGATCTCTGAGTTCTCCAGTCCCTTATATAGCAACTGACGCCTTGACTTCCTGTGGAGTTTCACTTCAAGTGACTTATTCACTTCACTTCCTGTTCACAAAGATTTATCCCTGTGCACTTTAATCTGTACAAACTGCCTTTCTTTGTGTGTGGGTCATGTGATCAGGTCGCATTGTTCTCGTGAAGTCTCAGAAAAAACTCTGTTTGAACCAAATCTGAAGAAACTTTCAGTCGAACTCAAAAATGAACTGATTAGAATTTGATGGTCAAAGTCTCTGTGAGAAATAATTCAGATTTAAAACAAAGGTCAAAAAAGATGAAGTGATGATGCTTTGTCTGTCGAAGGTCAAGGGTCAGCGACGCTGGTTGATTGACTTTCTGTCAGAAATGGTAGAATCCGATATTTAAATGAAATCTTTGTCTCAACAGAATTTCTCGTCTTTTCTCTGACGCCAAGAAGATTCTTCTGTACAGTCAAAACGACAAGAACCTGGACGGCTTCAAGGAGCTGGCTCACGCTCTGCGGACGCTGCAGCTCAGCCGACCAGGTAGGAAACGCTTGGCATGCTGGGTAACTGGGACTGCAGCCTGACCAGGCAGCAGGAAGTGAAACGTAAATTTAGGTCACATAATAGAAAATCAGCAGTAATAATATTTACGGTTTAAAAAGATGATTGATCCACTGAAGCAGAATCAGGCCTCTGCTGCAGATTCTGGTGAATTTTTCTGCCTCGTTAAACAAAAAGAATTTTCCTCCTTTGAGTTTTCATTTGATCCCTGCGGGGGGGCGTTCCTTTTCTCTACCTGCTCCGACCTGCCCCCCCCCTCCCCCTGTCCTCCTCTGACCTCTTTCAAGCCGGCGCTGTAATGTGAGCGGGGGCGGGGAGACGAGCGGGGGCAGGTTCACACTGGCATCTCAGGAGATCTCACCTGCTTCCTGTTTCACACACACACACACACACACACACTTATTGTAGTCTCTCTTTGTGCCCCCCCACTGCAGGTGAGGGTCAGTGCTCGCCTCTAATGGTGTCCCTCTGTCATGTTGAGTTTTCTTGCACCCGCCTCAGCAGCGTCACGCTGAGCGTCACTGAGTTCAGACATGTGGCGCTGCAGCTGAACAAACACGGCAGGAGGTCTGAGACCAGATCTGAACCTGGGTCAGTTCAAGTCAGGTCCTTTAATCAGGAACACGCCGTCTCTCCTCTGAAACACTTGGATAAGAAGTGAACCTTGAGTCGGCCTAGTTTGAAACGTTCCCTATGCGTTTGTCATCTGCGTCGCTGAATAAAGTTTATTGAAGTCGACGTGTTTCTCTGCTGGAATCTATTCCTCGTTTGACCAATCACGTCAGAGCGATCCGCTGATGTCAGACTTCTGACCTGTCACAGTTATTCCTGTGTCCCTGCGAGGCCTTGATGAGGCGTGTCCACGCTCCGTCCTCTGTGGAGACGAGTGTCTCCACGGGAACTGCAGCAAGGACGAGATTTCACTTCAGTGTTAAACATCCGTTAAAAATCCAGTTTTTACTGCAAAACCTCAGTAAATGAAAAGGTTTATGATTCAGAATAAAACATGACCACATCTGAATTTACTTTATTCATCATTTGTGATGAATAAAGTATCCATATATCTATCTACCTACCAACCACAGTGATGCAGCCCTCTAGTAACTTGTGGCGTGTTTGTTTCCACACCATTTTGGATTTATTCAATTGAGCTTTGACAGTTTTGGCGTCTCTAGAACCAAGCTCCTGATTCGCTATCGGGATGTTACGTCGCAGTTAATTTACATGAACAGAGTGACGCCGGGAACACACCGGAGGCGTAAGCAACGCCGAAGCGTGGCGTTAATCCGTAGAGCGGCTGGCGCTGGGCTCTTCACATCGGACTCGCATTTCCTCACACCGGTCACCCTGCCGATTCTGCCCCGTGATCACACACAGCCCAGTCTCTATCTCTCTATTTACCTATATGACATGTGTGGCTGTAGTGGGTGGGCAGAGGGGGACATTTAATAATGTGATTGGTAAAAGTGGTCAAAATAAAACTCCAAGACAACAGAAGGTGAATACAAAGTATGGGATGCATATTTGATAATTTATATAATATAAAATATGTCCTCAATATCGTTTAAAATCATTTTTCAGTGTGTTTCCTGGTGCTTGACGCTAGCGTCAAGCGGAAAAAATAGACTCGACGCCGAAACGATCGCTTCACGGCGCTAGGCCGCCGCGGCGCAACGCCACGCTTTGGCGCCCGGTGTGTTCAGCGCGGCGGTTAACATGGGAGTGGATGGGAGCTAGAGGCTTGACGCTGCGCTTCCGCCACGCTTCGGCGTCGCTTCCGCGTCCGGTGTGTTCCCGGCGTGACAGTCATGTTTGTCTGTTGTCATGGCGACTAGCAGCCATGTTTCCATCCTTCAGTCTGGTCAACACGAGGATGGAGACTCTTCAGGGCCTCTCTGAAGGACTCGAAGTCAAACCTGAAGAGGAAAAGTCCCTTAGAAAATGTAAATGTGAGTTTGTCCTCAGACATGTGACGACCTGCAGTCATGACACAAGCTGTGGTGTCTCAGCTGTGTCCTCTGAAGTCACGTGACTGACAGGAGGTGGATGTCAGTGTGAGTGACAGCAGCTTTGTTATAACTGACAATCAAAGGAAAAGGAGACGGCGTCACATCTCATCTGTTTCATCGGTTATCATCAATATTGATCGTTAGTAAATGGACAGAGTCAGTCTCTGGAGCCTGAGAGACAAAACCAGGTGAAAATAATTTCCCTAGTTTTCCATCGTGACACTGACTCTGTTTTCTCCTCAGGCTTCAAGCTGAAACATTTTCTGCGAGACAACGAGACTCTGTCGAGTTTCCTGCGGAGTAACGTCTCCTTCCCTGAAGACGACATCCAACAGATCAGAGACGCCGAGGTCAACCTGGAGACAGTGAGGACACATCTGCACACACTCTGAGACCAGAGACCACGAAGAGACCAGAGACCAGAACAGGGTCTCCATCCGCTGGTCTCTGTCCTCTAGTCTCTGTCCTCTGGTCTGTAGTTTCTGGTCTCTGTCCTCTGGTTTCTGTTCTCTGTCCTCTGGTCTCTGTCCTCTGGTCTGTAGTTTCTGGTCTCTGTCCTCTGGTTTCTTTCCTCTAGTCTCTGTCCTCTGGTCTGTAGTTTCTGGTCTCTGTCCTCTGGTCTCTGTCCTCTGGTCTGTAGTTTCTGGTCTCTGTCCTCTGGTTTCTTTCCTCTAGTCTCTGTCCTCTGGTCTGTAGTTTCTGGTCTCTGTCCTCTGGTCTCTGTCCTCTGGTCTGTAGTTTCTGGTCTCTGTCCTCTGGTTTCTTTCCTCTAGTCTCTGTCCTCTGGTCTGTAGTTTCTGGTCTCTGTCCTCTGGTCTCTTTCCTCTGGTCTCTGTCCTCTAGTCTCTGTCCTCTGGCCTCTGTCCTCTAGTCTCTGTCCTCTGGTCTGTAGTTTCTGGTCTCTGTCCTCTGGTCTTTTTCCTCTGGTCTCTGTACTCTAGTCTCTGTCCTCTGGTCTCTGTCCTCTGGTCTCTGTCCTCTGGCCTTTTCCCTCTGGTCTGTAGTTTCTGGTCTCTGGTCTTTGTCCTCAGATATCTATTCTCTGTCTCAGGTCCTCCTTAGAGGTTTTGGAGTCCACCTGAGGGACATGTGTCTCAGGAAGGGGGGCAAGCGGAGTGTGGAGGACTTTGTGCTGATCTCGGACCCTCGTGTGTCGATACTGGTTCAGGAGGTCATCTGTCAGGCGCCACCAGCCTGGCTGGACCTCGCTGAGGACCACTTCCTCAACAACCTGGACTTCCTCAAACCCATCCAGGTAATAACACTGCAACAGGACACATGGCAGAGCTGTGATTGGTGGAAATTATAAAACGTTTAAAAACATTGAAGTAATGAATCAATTATTAAGACATGAAGTGAGATCCTGGAGGTTGAGGCCCTGATCAGGTGAGTTGGTATTCAGTGTGTTGCATGAGTGTGTTGCATGTGTGTGTTGCATGTGTGTGTTGCATGTGTGTGGCAGGAGGCGTGGCGCGGCCTGCCTCGGTTCTTCACTCTGTGTGTTCGTAGCCTGGAGACCAGTTTTATTGGTTTGAAAACAAGATGCCCCGACTTCTTTGTCTGCTGAAATATACGAGCTCCTGAACCTGAACCGAACTGAGTCAGTGTGAACGTCTCCAAGGAAACGGCTTCAACCACCGAGAGAAGACTCAAACATCTGTCGTCAAACAAAGACGACAAGAGACTGATAATGTTACTTCGACAATCTGTTTTTAATAACTGAAGATCTGGTTTAAATATATCAAAGCTTCAAACTTAAAGGTTTTTGGGTCTTCATGTCTTACAGAGGGACGTGAGGTCGGACCCAGAGGCCGTCAGACAGGTTTCCAGGGCGACGAACAACCTCCTGGACAGTCTGGGTTCTCTGGCGGTGGAGGTAAGAAGCCTGATCACATGTGCAGCTGACAGACCTGTGGTCCAGTAGAGATGGTCTCCGTCCTGGTTTCAGCAGGTCACTGGTTTCACAGCAGATCAAAGCGTCCAGCTGAACAAACACTCAGCGTCTGTCCTCGTCCTCCGTGTCCTGCAGAGACGCTGTGATGGACGTCACAGCAGCTGCTTTTATTAGCCCTGTGACCAGGTCACATGACCAAGTCACATGACCATGTCATGTAAACACGCCCCCATGTCGGACCAGGACACAGGTGGTTCCTCACAGGTGACACCTGAGCCCAGGTGTCTCCAGATGTTGACACACAAACACACACACTGAACCAGTGAGGTTCAGTGTGAGACTGACCCAGTTTGTTGTTCACACTGAGTTTAATACACACACACACACACAGTGGGTTCAATGGAAACATGTGACTGTTGAGTTTGGTGGGTTTTGACGGGGCTGACTCAGGAACGTGTGTGTGTGCGTCAAGCTTAATGTTTTTCGACATTTACTTGAACTTACTTTGAACTTTACTTTTTTTTTCTTAGTTTTTACACTTTTCAATCAAACTTTTATTTAAAACACAAATAAAAGTGTCCATGTGTTAACTCTGAGGAAACCCTGTATGTCTCATCCTGTCGGCCCAACAAAAACAAACCTGACACTCCACTTCGTTTAAAACCACAACACCATGAGAATGTACACAACCTGCACCACCACAACAACTTCCACCAATATAACCACCACCACCAAAGCAAGAACCTTAGAACAACAACATTCAGACCTGGTCCAGACCTGGTCCACACCTGGTCCACACCTGGTCCACACCTGGTCCACACCTGGTCCAGACCTGGTCAACACCTGGTCCACACCTGGTCCACACCTGGTCCACACCTGGTCCAGACCTGGTCCACACCTGGTCCAGACCTGGTCCACACCTGGTCCACACCTGGTCCACACCTGGTCCAGACCTGGTCCAGACCTGGTCCACACCTGGTCCAGACCTGGTCCACACCTGGTCCAGACCTGGTCCACACCTGGTCCAGACCTGGTCCACACCTGGTCCACACCTGGTCCACACCTGGTCCACACCTGGTCCACACCTGGTCCAGACCTGGTCCAGACCTGGTCCAGACCTGGTCCAGACCTGGTCCAGACCTGGTCCAGACCTGGTCCACACCTGGTCCAGACCTGGTCCAGACCTGGTCCACACCTGGTCCACACCTGGTCCACACCTGGTCCACACCTGGTCCACATGTTCAGGGTTTCAGGTTCTGGTCTCTAGCTAACCCATCTCTCTATGACCTCTAGTTGGCCAGCATGAAGAGCTGGATCGAGATGAGGAATGAGATCATCTTCCTGACACAGAACGCCACGTCCTCCCCCAGCACCATGTACCAGGCGGTCTCCAGGATCGTGTGTGGTCACCCTGAAGGCGGCGGCCTGCAGATCAAATCCCTCAACTGGTACGAAGACAGCAACTACAAGGCTCTGTTTGGAAACAACAACAGCAGCGAGGACGAGCCAACGTCGCTGTACGACAACTCCTCCAGTGAGTCCTGGTGTGTGTGTGTGTGTGTG
Organism: Pseudopleuronectes americanus; assembly: GCA_038501795.1. NCBI lineage: Eukaryota > Metazoa > Chordata > Actinopteri > Pleuronectiformes > Pleuronectidae > Pseudopleuronectes > Pseudopleuronectes americanus. The sequence goes on along the minus strand of JBAMIH010000051.1, from coordinate 98,406 downwards.
TGTGTGTATTGATGGTTTGTGTTGTGAGTGTGTATAATGTGTGTGCATTGTGTGCACTGCAGCTCCGTACTGTAACAGTCTGGTGAAGAACATGGACTCTAACCCGATGTCCAGGATGATCTGGCAGGCTCTGAAGCCGCTGCTGATGGGAAAGATCCTGTACACCCCCCACACCCCCGCCACGCAGAAGGTCATCCACGAGGTATGACATCACTTCCTGTCTCATCACTTAGTTCCTCCAGGAGGGGGCGTAGTGTGTCTCACCTGCATGTGACCTGTGATGCATTCAGGTGAACCGGACCTTCCAGGAGCTGGGTGTGTTCAGGGACCTTGGAGGAATGTGGGAGGAGATGAGACCTAAAGTCTGGAGCTTCATGGAGAGCAGTCAACACATGGACCTGATCAGGGTAAGCAGGCTCCGCCCACCAGCTGGTTCATGTGTGTAATACTCTGCTCATTCACACACAGTGTAATACACACACCAGTTATGACATAAAAACACATCCAAAAGGTACTAAATAATCAAATCAACTTTAAAAGATTTTAGGTATTGATAAGTCTTTATTTATTGTTAACCAAAGTTCTATTTAAGGAGTTGGGGGTAGGGAGATGTTTACTGCTGCAGTTGGTTCATCTTCAGGAGATAAAGCTCAGTCTTCTCTTGTCTTTTAGACTCTGCTGAAGAACAATGTCACCGCAAGATTATTCCACGCTCAACTGGACCAAACTGACTGGACCGTGTCCGACGTGTCCAACTTCCTGTCCAAGCAGGCAGAAGACCCCCGGCTAGCAGGCAGCGCCCTCACCTGGAGGGAGGTGTTTAACGAGACAGACCAGGCCATCATGAGCATCTCCCGCTTCATGGAGGTCAGAAAACAGAACTTTGTCCTCACGTCATATTTACAAGAACACAGACCTGTGACTGATGAGGACAGTTGATCGGCACAGTGACTCATCTGTTATTCTTATTTTAATATAAATATTTTTATTTCCTGATAATCTGTTTTACTACATTGTGTGTCACTTCCTGTCCCGAGAAACAAAGTGTGTGAACTGATGTGAAGTGAAACACAAACCGTGTTGATTATTAAAAACACATCAATAAAAACCAACATCAATAAAACTTTATAAGTCGGGTCAATAATCATTTTTACAGAAACACTTTCATTCACTCATCAACAAAAGTTGTATCTGATATTAAGGAAACGTTGTTGGCTGTGATTGATTGATGGATGAAGATCAAGTGTGTTTTTGTGTCAGTGTGTGAACCTAGACAAACTGGAACCCGTTTCCACGGAGGAGCAACTGGTGGACCAGTCCATGGTGCTGCTGGAGGACCGGAGGTTCTGGGCAGGAATCGTTTTCCCAGATATCGACCTGAATGCCACCGAGCTGCCGCCCAAACTCAACTACAAGATCCGCATGGACATCGACAACGTGGAGAGGACCAACAAGATCCGAGACGCGTGAGCACACACACACACACACAGAGACTCACAGACACAGACACAAAGACACACACACACACACACACACAAACGAGACGTGAGGATGTCATGTTGTGTGACCTCCTCAGGACTTGGACATGTGAGTGATAGGGGCGTGTCGCTGAATCCTTTAAGACAGCAGAACTTTGTCTGTCCTCCTTCTCAGGTACTGGGACCCAGGTCCTCGTGCAGACCCATTTGAGGACATGAGGTATATCTGGGGAGGGTTTTCGTACCTGCAGGACGTTATTGAGCAAGGCATCATCCGAGCAGTGACGGGCACCAAGGAGAAGACGGGAGTTTACATCCAGCAGATGCCGTATCCCTGCTACGTGGACGACATGTATGAACACGTTTCCCCTGTTCTGGTTTCTGGATGAGTCTTCCTCGTGTCCTTTGTCTCCAACTGTCCTCATGTTCTGTGTACCAGTTTCCTGCGGGTGATGAGTCGCTCCATGCCACTCTTCATGACGTTGGCGTGGATGTACTCGGTGGCGATCATTCTGAAGAGTGTGGTGTATGAGAAAGAGGCGAGGCTGAAGGAGACCATGAGGATCATGGGATTGGATAACGGGATCCTGTGGTTAAGCTGGTTCATCAGCAGCCTGATTCCTCTGCTGATCAGCGCCGGACTGTTGGTGCTCCTGCTCAAGGTGAAGACCACGTCAGGGTGTCCACACCACTTGTTGATTTCAAATGGATTCTGTTCTTATCTGATGTGACGGACCTGGTTCTTTCTGCTGCAGAAGGGGAACCTGCTGCCCTACAGCGACCCTGGCGTGGTCTTCCTCTTCCTTGGATCCTTCGCTGTGGTGACCATCATGCAGTGTTTCCTCATCAGCACGGCGTTCGCACGAGCTAACCTGGCGGCGGCCTGCGGAGGAATCATCTACTTCACCCTGTACCTACCCTACGTCCTGTGTGTGGCCTGGCAGGACTACATCGGCTTCGGAGCCAAAGTCTTTGCTGTAAGTTGGGCGACCTGAAATAAGTTTGTCTTTAGAATGTTGTGTCATGGTTGGACAGTGTGTCACATGACCTCCTCCCCTGCAGAGCCTCCTGTCCCCGGTGGCGTTCGGGTTTGGCTGCGAGTACTTTGCTCTGTTCGAGGAGCAGGGAGTCGGGATCCAGTGGAACAACCTGTTCTCGAGTCCGTTGGAGGAGGACGACTTCAGCCTGCGCACCGCCATCCTCATCATGTACTTTGACTCCTTTCTGTACGGAGTCCTCACCTGGTACATCGAGGCCGTGTTCCCAGGTGAGTGATGACATCACAGACCTAACTACTCGTCAGGTCTGTAGTCACGACAACGAGGATAATGATGTTACTGTGAGTTCCAGTAGTTAACACTTTGGTCAGTAGGTGGCAGTAAACACAGTAAATACTTCCAGAAAAGCAGATGAAGTGATTCAATCTGTGATGATGATTTGTTTATTGGTGTTTCTGCGGCCTCTCGTCAGGTCAGTACGGGATTCCTCGGCCCTGGTACTTCCCTTTCATCAAGTCTTACTGGTTTGGAGAAAAGGACGGAAAGTCCAACAATGTCCCTCTGAGCCGGAAAGGAAACCCAGGAGGTGAGACTGCTGTGGACACAGTGTCCACCATGTGGTGCTACACAACTGCACTAGAAAACGATCGGACATGAAAACTTGAGAACCTATGAGACATGATGAATGTTGAATGTTGTTCCAGTCGTGTGCATGGAGGAGGAGCCTGCTCACCTGAAGCCAGGTGTCTTCATTGAGAACCTGGTGAAGGTTTATCGTCACGGTAAGAAACTGGCAGTGGACGGACTGACGCTCGGCTTCTACGAGGGACAAATCACTTCCTTCCTTGGACACAACGGAGCTGGAAAAACTACCACCATGTGAGTCAAGGACATGAACTGTCACTAAAAAGTGTCCGTGTTAGCAGATAGAACATGGAAGTGTTGTGTACAGGTGAGTCCGAGCTCGGACTCAGGTGCTGGATGGTAATGATCTGTGATCTGGTCACTGCAGGTCCATCCTGACTGGTCTGTTCCCTCCCACCTCTGGTACGGCCTACATCCTGGGCCGAGACATCAGGTCGGAGCTGAGCGCCATCAGACAAAGTCTTGGAGTTTGTCCACAACACAACGTCCTCTTCAGCATGTGAGTGTTAACATCTTCACACAACACAGACAAACATCCGACAAACTGAAATCACTGAAAACCTTTTCACACATCAACTCCAACAACCGAGTCAGACTGGTTCACAACAACAGGAACATGTCAGGATCATGTCTGTGGTTTAGGTCTGTGTCCCATTTATTGTGTGACCATGTCTGTGTGGTGCCCCCTGCAGGCTGACGGTGGAGGAGCACATCTGGTTCTATTCCAGGCTCAAAGGCCTGTCGGAGCAGCAGGTGAAAGGTGAGATCGAGCAGATCCTGCAGGACACTGGGCTTCGTCGAAAACGCACCTCCAGAACCAGCACCCTGTCCGGAGGCATGCAGAGGAAACTGTCTGTGGCTCTGGCCTTTGTTGGAGGGTCGAAGGTCGTTATTCTGGATGAACCCACGGCCGGCGTCGACCCCTATGCCCGCAGAGGGATTTGGGATCTCCTGCTGAAGTACAGACAAGGTGAGACTCTGGTTTGTTGGAATCAGCTGGATTTTTTGCTGAAGCTGATGTTTATCTGAACCACGTGTCTCCTGCCAGGACGCACCATCATCCTGTCCACGCACCACATGGACGAGGCCGACATCCTGGGGGACAGAATCGCCATCATCTCCCACGGGAAGTTGTGCTGTGTGGGATCGTCTCTGTACCTGAAGAATCAGCTGGGGACAGGCTATTACCTGACGCTAGTCAAGAAAGAACCAGAGCCATCGCTGAGCTCCTGCAGGAACTCATCCAGCACAGTGTCCTTAACCAAGAAGGTCTGAGACGCTCACAGTCCAGGGCCGCAGTGTCAGTTCTGTGATTTCAGGGCCGCAGTATCAGTCCTTCATGTTGTGTGTTGTGTGTTGCAGGAGGAGGAGTGTGCGTCCGTCAGCAGCAGTGATGCAGGACTCGGCAGCGAGAATGAAAGTGAGGCTGCGACCATCGGTGAGCTCTCTGTTCCTGTGGAGCGTTTGATTCAATCACCTCCAGGTGGATCTGATGTCTTGTGTCTGTCCTCAGATACCGGCACCGCGGCGTCAATCTGTGACGCTCCCTTTGTCCCCCCCGATGTGTCTGTGGTCTCGAGTCTGATCCTGCACCACGTCCCCGCCGCCCGCCTCGTTGAGGACCTGGGACACGAGCTGACCTACGTCCTGCCGTACAACGCCGCCAAGGACGGGGCCTTCGTGGAGCTGTTCAAACACCTGGACGTGAAGTTGGCCGAGCTCAGCATCTCCAGCTACGGCATCTCTGACACCACACTGGAGGAGGTGAGACAGCTACTGTTTCTATCTGGTAGAAGAAGAAGTGATGTTCTGATCTGAACAAAGACTTTCTATTGTTCTGTAGATTTTCCTGAAAGTGGCCGAAGATAATGGAGTGGACACTGAAGTACCGTCAGGTGACCTTTGACCTGTTCTTCTAAATAACTCATCAGTCACCCATCACTTTGTGCTAATGTGTGTGTGTGTGCGTGTGTCAGACGGAACACTTCCTGTTCGGAGGAGGAGGAGGACACATGCCTTCGGAGGAGGAGATCACCAGAGCTGCCTGAGACCGTCAACAGAGGACGACAGTAACGACTCCGATGTCGACCCTGGTACACAACACACACACATGTTAGATCTCAGGGGTCATAGGTCAGACATATTCTTGTGAATAACACCTGCTCTGATTTGTGTAGACAAAACCCAGGTGATGTTTCTCAGTCATGTCTTTAAATTCAAGTACTAACAGGAAACTGAATGACCTCATCTGTGTGTTGTCCAATCAGAGAGCAGGGAGACGGACTGGTTGAGCTGTTCTGAAGGTAAAGGCTCGTTCCAGGTGGGGGGGTGGAGCCTGAAGAGGCAGCAGTTTGTGGCTCTGTTGTGGAAACGCTTCTTGAATGCTCGCCGCTCCAGGAAGGGCTTCTTCGCTCAGGTACGCTGATGTGACCTCGCCGCTCGATAAGGGAAAACGTCCTGCGTGTTTTTAACATGTTGTTTCTTCAGATCGTTCTTCCCGCCGTCTTCGTGTGCATCGCTCTCGTCTTCAGTCTCATCGTCCCTCCGTTTGGAAAGTATCCCAGTTTGGAGCTGCAGCCCTGGATGTATGAGGACCAGGTCACCTTCATCAGGTAGACCCTGTCCCACACTGTCCCATACTGTCCCAGGTCAGAGATGAAGTGAGTCATGTAGGTGGAGGTGTGACTCTCTCCATCTGTGTCTCAGTGACGATGCTCCCAGAGACGCCAACATGCAGGAGTTACTAAACGCTCTGCTGGACGCTCCAGGCTTCGGGACTCGCTGCATGGACGGACATCCAATTCAGTAAGACATTTAGTGAGGTCATCAGACTGCTGTCAGAGAACTACATTTCATCTCCCTCTATTAACGCACCCCCCTGTCTTCAGAGAAGCACCATGTACGATGGGCGACGAGGACTGGCACACCCCCGAAGTCCCTGAGAGCGTCCAGCAGCTGTTCAGCTCCAGGAACTGGAGCATGGAGGATCCGTCTCCAGCGTGTGTCTGCAGCTGTGACGGCAGAAAGAAGATGCTTCCCGAATGTCCCGCCGGAGCTGGAGGTCTGCCCCCACCTGAGGTCAGAGGTCATGGTGTTACAGTGACACACCTGTCGTTTCCTCCCATGCCAAAGATTTCAATGTGACCCTTGTTGTTCAGATGAAGCTGAGTGCCACCGACACCTTGCAGAACTTGACGGGACGAAACATTTCCGACTACCTGGTGAAGACGTACGCACAGATCATCGGCAAGAGGTGAGTCTGTGGTCAGAGAAGAGAAACACACCTGGAAGCCACCTGGAGCATGAACTCATCGTTTCTCTGGTATGTTTCCACAGCTTGAAGAACAAAGTGTGGGTGAACGAGTTCAGGTCAGTGTCACTAACCCTAACCCAGCCACCGTCCTCGTCTCTGTCTTTAGATGTGTCATCAGGTTTCTCTCTCTGCAGGTACGGAGGCTTCTCATTGGGTGCCAGGAGCACTCAGGTTCTCCCACCGGCCAATGAGATCGATGACGCCATTGAACGAGTCAGAAAGATCTTTGAGTTACAGAAGGTCAGTTTAAGACACTTGAAAGAAATCCTGAGCCGATCCTCAAACAGATCCAAACTTAAGCTTTGTTTCACTTTGTATAAGTCAAACCACCGAATCATCTTTACAAACTTAAATGAGCAGAATGTTCTAGTTGGAAGTGATGTCTGATTATAAGAGCTCCTTTGTGAAGACACTTTACTGATCCTTCCTGCAGGGAGCGGCTGCCGATCGATTCCTCGACAGTTTGTCAGGTTTCATCAACGGTTTGGACACAAAGAACAACGTCAAGGTGAGAAGAGGAGTCTGATCATCTGCTCTATCTAACCCTAACCCTTGTTTTATTACATCTGAGCTGAATGTAAAAACTGTTGTTGTGACTCTGGCTGGGGCCACTGATCGCCCCCCTGTGGAGAGTGTGTAGATCACAGGTTCTAATAATAATGAGGGAACGTCTCCTGTCAGATCTGGTTTAATAACAAAGGCTGGCACAGCATTGGAGCTTTCATCAACGTGATGAATAACGGAATCCTGAGAGCAAACCTGCCCCGAGGTCACGACCCCAGCAAGTTTGGGATCAGGGCGTTCAACCATCCTCTGAACCTGACCAAGGAGCAGCTGTCGCAGGTCGCACTGTGAGTGAACACACATGACCTGCTGCACCTGATACACACAACCCTTCAACCAAACACAGATCTAACTCCACCTGCACTTTGTTCCTAGGGTGACGACCTCTGTGGACGTCCTGGTGTCCATCTGTGTGATCTTTGCCATGTCCTTCGTTCCGGCAAGCTTCGTGGTCTTCCTCATCCAGGAGAGAGTCAACAAAGCTAAACACATGCAGTTCATCAGCGGAGTGCAGCCGCTGCTCTACTGGGTGGCCAACTTCACCTGGGACATGGTAAGCAGCAAAACCAGCTCTGCCTCTCACAGTGTGTGCTTGTGTGCTGATGTGTGTGTTTGTGTCTCAACAGTGTAACTATGTTGTACCAGCAACACTCGTCATCCTCATCTTCATATGTTTCCAACAAAAAGCCTACGTGTCGGCCAACAACCTGCCGGCCCTGGCTCTGCTGCTGCTTCTCTATGGGTCAGATACCACACTGCATCACACTGCATCACACTGCACCACACTGCACCACACTGTACAACACTGTACCACACTGTACCACACTGTACCACACTGTACCACACTGCACCACACTGCATCACACTGCACCACACTGCACCACACTGTACAACACTGCACCACACTGCACCACACTGCACCACACTGCACCACACTGTACAACACTGCACCACACTGCACCACACTGCACCACACTGTAAGAACACTGCACCACACTGCACCACACTGTACCACACTGCACCACACTGCACCACACTGCACCACACTGCACAACACTGTACCACACTGTATCACACTGCACCACACTGCACCACACTGTATCACACTGCACCACACTGCATCACACTGCATCACACTGTACCACACTGCACCACACTGCACCACACTGCACCACACTGCACCACACTGTACCACACTGCATCACACTGCAACACACTGTACCACACTGTACAACACTGCACCACAATGCACCACACTGTAACACACTGTACCACACTGCACCACACTGCACCACACTGTACCACACTGTACAACACTGCACCACAATGCACCACACTGTACCACACTGTACCACACTCTACAACACTGCATCACACTGCACCACACTGCACCACACTGTACCACACTGCACCACACTGTACCACACTGCACCACACTGCATCACACTGTACCACACTGCACCACACTGTACCACACTGTACCACACTGTACCACAATGCACCACACTGCACCACACTGCATCACACTGTACCACACTGCAACACACTGTACAACACTGCACCACACTGTACCACACTGTACCACACTGCACCACACTGCACCACACTGCACCACACTGTAACACACTGTACCACACAACCCTACACTGTTGTGTCCATCTGTCTCACAGAGGACTTGACCGAAGTCCTCTGTGAGACAGATGGACAAAATTTATCCTGTTCCAATATTTCTCTGTAAAGTCGTAGCTGTTAGAAGAAATACAAGCAAAGAGATTATATAATTAGTTCTCCAGAAATACTCTATATTTATATTATAAATTTATAATTAGCAGAGACTGTTCCACACTATGAATTACTTCTAAAACTAAGTATCAACACTGCAGCTACTACAAACTAACTAGAATTGAACATTATAGCATTATGGATTTTCTTTAGCTCTTGATACCCTGCACTCAAACGTGACTGTTCTTCCTCCTCCTCCTCCTCCTCCTCCTCCTCCTCCTCCTCCTCCTCCTCCTCCTCTCTTTGTCGGTCTTCTCAGCTGGTCCATCACTCCGCTCATGTACCCTGCTTCCTTCTTCTTCACCATCCCGAGCACTGCGTACGTGGTCCTCACCAGCGTCAACATCCTCATCGGCATCAACGGCAGCATCTCCACCTTCGTCATGGAGCTGTTTGGAAACAACGTGAGTCATCACCGAGACGTAAACGCCTGTCGCCCCGCCTGTGGTTAACGGCTTCTCGTTCACAGGAAATCGGAGGAATCAACGACATCCTGAAGAACGTCCTCCTCATCTTCCCACACTTCTGTCTCGGTCGAGGACTCATCGACATGGTGAAGAATCAGGCCATGTCCGACGCCCTCGAGAGATTTGGTAATACAATGCGGCCGCTCCTGTAACCTCTTCTGTGTGGTTGTGTAACCGTTGTGTTAATGGATGTGTGAATGTTGTCGTGGTGACGCAGGTGAGAACAAGTTGCGCTCCCCTCTCGAGTGGGACATGGTCGGAAAAAACCTCTTTGCCATGGCGGTGGAGGGAGCGGTCTTCTTCATCATCACCGTCCTGATCCAGTACAGGTTCTTCATAAAGCCCAGGTACACACACACACCTAAACAGACACACTGCAGTGTGTAGCTGTTGTGGTACATGACTGTCGGCTGGTGGGCAACAGACTAGCCGGATGAAAACAGGAAAGCCTCTGCTTGTGTGATTCTAGTTCCGTCAGTAAACTCACTAAACTGGCTCCACTTGGCGAGGAGGACGAGGACGTGGCCCGAGAGAGACAGAAGATCGTCCACGGCCTCGGACACGGAGACATCCTGGAGCTGCGTCAGCTCACCAAGGTACGTCCCCCCCCCCACACACCAGGATGTCCCACTGTCCCTGAGCATTCTGGGTAAAGGTGTCGGTGCCATCAGTGATCTCACAGGATGCAGAGGACATATGATGGAGATTATTCATAACTCAAGATATGTACTGTTGTGTTAGTCTACAATTCAACACATGTTTAAAACACAACATGCCCCGACAACAACACCCAGTGACGGCCATTGAAATAATCATTGTATTAAAAAAACATTGAGTAAATAATATTCAGGCATATATATACTTTTTTTTTAAGGCAAATTAATCGGTTTGACTTGTGTGAACTGGTGTTGTGTTGTGTCGTGTTGTGTCGTGTTGTGTTGCAGGTGTTCAAGAGGAAACAGAAACCAGCTGTGGATCGACTCTGTGTCGGGATTCCACCTGGAGAGGTGAGACCTGTTAGACCCCCCCCACCTAGATCACAGTCGGTCAGTAGCCCTTTAACTGTGTGTGTGTGTGTGGTGTGTGTGTGTGTGTGTGTGTGTGTGTAGTGTTTCGGTCTCCTCGGTGTGAACGGAGCTGGGAAGACGACAACCTTTAAGATGCTCACAGGAGACACGGTCGTGACGAGCGGAGAGGCGTTCCTGGCTGGGAAGAGGTGAGGTCAAAGGTCACAGCAGGTTGTGACCTGAGGTGACCCTTAACAATGGATGATTGTTGTTTATTACTAAAGTGCAGCTGATTGAACTTGTTACCATGAAGAGCAGTGAAACGTTAAACTCTGAGCGTAGAGTTTCTCAACCTGTGGCTTCGGGACCTTGAAAGGTTCAGTGTGTGAGATTCAGGTGAAAGGAAATAAACTGAATATCCAATAACCCACTGAGTTCATTTCCGTTTCATCTAAATTGTACAAATTGTTTTCTTGACCCTAGAATGGAATCTTTATAATTACTTTATATTTACGTCTGTGGCGTGTCTGTGACGTGTCTGTGACGTGTCTGTGACGTGTCTGTGACGTGTCTGTGACGTGTCTGTGACGTGTCTGTGACCTGTCTGTGACCTGTCTGTGACGTGTCTGTGGCGTGTCTGTGACCTGTCTGTGACCTGTCTGTGACGTGTCTGTGGCGTGCCTGTGTCTGTGACGTGTCTGTGGCGTGTCTGTGACGTGCCTGTGACGTGTCTGTGACGTGCTGTGCTGTCTGTGGCGTGTCTGTGCTGTCTGTGACGTGTCTGTGACTGTCTGTGCGTGTCTGTGGCGTGTCTGTGACTGTCTGTGACGTGTCTGTGACCTGTCTGTGGCGTGTCTGTGACGTGTCTGTGGCGTGTCTGTGGCGTGTCTGTGGCGTGTCTGTGGCGTGTCTGTGCGTGTCTGTGACGTGTCTGTGACCTGTCTGTGGCGTGTCTGTGACGTGTCTGTGGCGTGCCTGTGGCGTGCCTGTGGCCTGTCTGTGGCGTGTCTGTGGCGTGTCTGTGACGTGTCTGTGCCGTGTCTGTGCCGTGTCTGTGGCGTGCCTGTGACCTGTCTGTGACCTGCCTGTGACCTGTCTGTGACCTGCTGTGACCTGTCTGTGACCTGTCTGTGACCTGTCTGCAGTATCCTGAGGGAGATCGATGAGGTCCATCAGAACATTGGTTACTGTCCTCAGTTTGACGCCATCAACGATCTGCTGACTGGACGAGAACATCTGGAGCTGTACGCCGTCCTGAGAGGCGTGCCCGAGGAGGAAGTCTGTGATGTGAGTCTGATCAACATACTATCGTCTTGACACTGTAAACTTGACACTCTAAACTTGACACTGTAAACTTGACACTGTAAACTCATGTTGACGCTGGGGATGCTTTTGTTTGATTGGCAGGTGGCGGACTGGGGGATCAGGAAGTTGGGTCTTCTGAAATACGCTGATAAAGCAGCAGGAAGTTACAGTGGAGGGAACATGAGGAAACTGTCCACAGCCATGTCTCTGATCGGAGCGCCGCCTGTCGTCTTCCTGGTAACAACAACGTCTTCTTCCTCCACAGTCGAACTCACTGATGGTTTCAGCTTCACTTCATCAATGTCTGGTAGTCATGGAAACCTCCAGAAACAAACTTAAGGTTGACCTCGATCATTTTTGAAGCTCAATGTTTTTACAGTGCAGCTTCGAGTTAACAGTTACACAACAGCAGCAGAGCGCTCTCAGCCAATCACAGAGCAGCTCAGCAGGATTCCGAGGGGGGGGGTTCTATCACACTGGGGCTTAAAAACAGCAGCTGCTACATTTACTGACGAGGGACGAAGACGTGGGACGTACGAGTGAAGTCAGAGAAGAAGAGTCAGACAGGTGCATGTGAGACCATGCTCCTCCCCCTCCTCCTCACCTTCTCTTTGTGTTTCCTCCTCCACCTGTGGGCCGACCTCCACCTCGCCGTCATCCTCGTCACAGGACGAGCCCACAACCGGCATGGACCCCAAAGCTCGCCGGGCGCTCTGGAACTGCATCCACAGCGTCATCAAGGAGGGACGCTCGGTCGTCCTCACCTCACACAGGTGACCTCACAGGACAGATGTGTGATGTTTGTGTCTCCAGATTGTGTCTGTGTATTAACTGTGTGTGTGTGTGCTCAGTATGGAGGAGTGTGAGGCTCTGTGTACCAGGATGGCCATCATGGTGAACGGCAGGTTCAGATGTCTCGGCAGCGTCCAACACCTGAAGAACAGGTAATACACATAATCTCCTTGGCTCTGAATTTCAAAATAAAACGAATTGAAATAAAACTCAGAAAATGAGTTTTTGAGAGAGCCCCTGGGGGGGGCAGCGTGACGGTCCTGAGACAGCAGCTCATTGTCTCGGTTGACTTGTCTCCCAGGTTCGGTGACGGCTACACCATCATCCTGCGGGTGGCGGGGCCCAGCCCGGACCTGCTGCCGGTCATGAAGTTCATTGAGAGCGAGTTGAGCGGCAGCACGCTGAAGGAGAAACATCGCAACATGCTGCAGTACCAGCTGCCGTCCTCGCTCACCTCGCTCGCTCACATCTTCTCCATCCTCGCCAAAAACAAAGAGACGCTGAGGATCGAAGACTACTCCGTCACTCAGACCACGCTGGACCAGGTGACACGTCCTGAACGCATCTGAGCTGTCATCATTCATTCATGTCCCATTCTAACATGAGTTTACTTCCTGATGTGGGCAGGGCTAGTTGATCTCTAAATGAGGATGGGGGGCATGAAGGTACTGGGAATAATGGAAGTTCCTGTTTGTCGTTGCAGGTGTTTGTGAACTTTGCAAAGGACCAGAGCGACGACTATCACTCCAAAGACTCCGTGAGACGGAAAGACGTGTCCATCGAGGTCCCGACGCTTAGCTCCGCCCCCGGAGCAGCAGAGGGCTGCGATGCTCTGAGAGAGAGTGTCATGTGACCGTGTGATGTCAGGAGGCTGGAGCGCAAGCCCGGCCTCAACCCCTGCAGCAGGGAGGACGCCCCCCCCACCGCACCTGTTGTGATGTCATACTGATTTGTAGTGGGCGGAGTCACTGCTGCCTTATGCCAGTCAATGCAAATAATTTCCTGTGGAGGCGCTGTGTTGCTCGCCAGCCATCGACCAGACTGTTATAAACCTGGAATGTGTTCCAGCTCAGACATTCTCTTCTTGTGGGACTGAAGCTCGACTCGAACGACCTCATCAGGTCTTTTTTTATCCTCAACTAACGATGAAGAATCCAAATCATTTCAAACGGCTCAACTGCAAAAATCACATTTTAAAAAACGTGTATGATTTAAATTGAACTGACAGACTTTTATTTATAAGTGTAGCTGTAATTTGATGTTTTATTAGTCCAAGTGTCATTAGTGCTTCCTGTAGTGTTTAATAGCCAATCGAGTGCTTGACACAGACGAGAGCAAGAGTTGATTTGATTTAGTAGTTTTTTAAGCAATGATGATAAACGGGCAGATTTGTTCATCTGGGTGTGAAATGGTGAAATACCTCATCAGCTCCTCAAAGCGCACCACAGTATCAATAAGTATTTCTTGATCTGTATTGATCATAGATCACTGATCTTTCATGTTTTGTTTTTGACCAGCAGGAGGCGACACTGAAGTCTTCAGCACTTTGTGTTTGCACTGAGCTCGTCGTCACATGGTTCATGTTTACTTCAAGTAAAGTGATGGGGAATTGTTACTGACCCTGAAAAAAATAAAATGAAACAAATCTACTGTGTCTCTACTGTCTGAAATGTTACCATGGAGACGCCAAGTCTCTGACTCTATGTTTTGTGTTTTTTTTAACCTGGAAGAAAGAGTTTGAAATGTAATGAAAAACCGGATCAAAGGTTATACACATAACTACTGGTTTAAATAATGGTTTCACTCACACATGCACACACAGACTTGCATAGACAAACAAACAAACACACACACACAGCCTGGTACAACAATAAACAATAGGACAAAAGATCTCTGTTCTGTCTGCAGCTGATCAGACCCACGACGCTGCTGCTGTCCTCAATCTGACAAGAACACCCAGACCTTCAGGACCCTCTACATCCCCCCAGGACCTTCCAACACCCTTGAGGACACAAAGTCCCTTCAGGATCCTCCAAAGCTTTTCAGGACCCTCCTCATCCCTTCTTGACCGTCCAACATGAACCCACAGCGTTGGTCCTACAGCTCTCAGCAGCAGATTCGCCTCAGGAGACAGGTAAAGAGAGTTTGTGTCTTCGTGACGCTCCAGGTCCATGAGGTCGACCTGGAGGTAACCAGGAAGAAAGTGGTCACCATTGTGTCCACACTTGCCCTGATCATGGTTAGAGTCATGGGATGCATCAACCCCGTGTCAGGTTCGGTTCCACAAACACATTTTGGATTAATACCATCATTGTGAGGACATTTTGTCTCAGTGGGCTGTTTGAAGGTTAAGACTTGGTGTGGGGGTTAGAATCCGGTTCATGTCAGTTAGGACCTGGTGAAACTATAATGTCTGTAAAACTACAGAGACGTGCGTGTACTGTGTGTGTGCGTGTGTGCGTGTTTCCTGTATAATAAAGACTGGAGACATACTAATGAGGAGGCGTTGTAGACTGTCAAAGTAAAAGTCATTTATTTACCGACCGGAAGTAAAAGTACAAAATAAAAGTCCAGACACAAAGTGACAAACGGCGCCACTTGTGAACGGTCTCAACGCAGTGGTCATTTCCGGTAATGCAGCTACACGGACTGCGCATGCGCAATGAGATGTATGGCCGCTGCACCTGACTCACCGGGAACACTGATCCCCGTTAATCCCGCTCCGGTACCAGGAGGCACCGACAGTATCATGCTCAGCGGGCCGGAGCGCTTCGTCTGACCGTCGGGACCGTCTCCGCTCCGGGCCCGGCCTCCGGGGGCTGTCCGTGTCCTCCCCCCGCCTGTCGGGCTGCATTCCCCGCTGCTGCTGAGCTGAAGCTCCGGGAGGCTCCGGGCGCGTCCACCCTGACTGCAATGGGATGCTGCGGGAGCGCGGAGGTAAGAACGGCCCGGCCCGGCCCGGTACTCCTGCCCTGGTGCCCTTCAGCAGATTCCCGGGACGTGTTAGGTTTGGAACGGGAGAGCGGTCCCGGGAGCAGATCGGGCCGAGCCGGGATTAGAGCCAGGAGCCGTAATCCAATTAGCTCCTCCCGGGGACAGGCGGGTCACCAGGGCCTGGTACCGGAGCCGCCATGTCGGCTCCCCGTAAACAAACCGTTCAGTGCAGATATGAACCGAACTAACAGGGCCGATTGTGTGCGGGGGGTAGACCGGCTCGACCCGGTCCTGCAGGGCCCGGCTCAGCGTGACCGTGTGACCGTGTTTGTGTGTGTTTCAGCGGACAAAGAGAGAGTGGAGACCGCTGGAGGACCGGAGCTGCACCGACCTGCCCTGGTTCCTCCTGTTCACCGTCTTCTGTGTCGGCATGGTAACCAACAGCCTGTACTACTGCTGATACTGTGCTAGAACTGTCATAGAACCGTCATAGTACTGTCATAGTAATGTGATAGTACTGTGAAAATACTGGCATAGTAATGTGATAATACTGTCATAGTACTGTGATACTACTGTCATAGTACTGTGATACTACTGTCATAGTACTGTCATAGAACCGTCATAGTACTGTCATAGTAATGTGATAGTACTGTGATAATACTGTCATAGTACCGTCATAGTACTGTGATAGTACTGTGATAGTACTGTCATAGAACCGTCATAGTACTGTCATAGTAATGTGATAGTACTGTGATAGTACTTTAAAAATACTGTCTTAGTAATGTGATAATACTGTGTTAGTACTGTGATACTACTGTCATAGTACCGTCATAGTACTTTCATAGTAATGTGATAGTACTGTGATAATACCGTCATAGTACTGTGATAGTACTGTCATAGAACCGTCATAGTACTGTCATAGTAATGTGATAGTACTGTGATAGTACTGTGAAAATACTGTCATAGTAATGTGATAATACTGTGATAGTACCGTCATAGTACTGTGATAATACTGTCATAGTACTGTGATACTGCTGTCAGAGTAATGTGATAGTACTGTGATAGTACTGTGAAAATACTGTCATAGTAATGTGATAGTACTGTGATAATACTGTCATAGTACCGTCATAGTAATGTGATAATACTGTGATAATACTGTCATAGTACTGTGATAATGCTGTCATAGTAATGTGATAGTACTGTGATAATACTGTCATAGAACCGTCATAGTACTGTCATAGTAATGTGATAGTACTGTGATAGTACTTTAAAAATACTGTCTTAGTAATGTGATAATACTGTGTTAGTACTGTGATATTACTGTCATAGTACCGTCATAGTACTGTCATAGTAATGTGATAGTACTGTGATAATACTGTGATAGTACCGTCATAGTACTGTGATAATACTGTCATAGTACTGTGATACTACTGTCAGAGTAATGTGATAGTACTGTGATAGTACTGTAAAAATACTGTCATAGTAATGTGATAGTACTGTGATAATACTGTCATAGTACCGTCATAGTAATGTGATAATACTGTGATAATAGTGTCATAGTACTGTGATAATGCTGTCATAGTAATGTGATAGTACTGTGATAATACTGTCATAGTACCGTCATAGTACTGTGATAGTACTGTGATAGTACTGTGATAATACTCTCATAGTAATGTGATAATACTGTCTTAGTACTGTGATAATACTGTCTTAGTACTGTGACAATACTGTCTTAGTACTGTCATAGTACAGTGATAATACTGTGAGGACACTGATAATATTGTCATAATACTGTGATGATACTGTGATAATACTCTGATGATACTGTCAATACTGTTGTAGTACTAAGATCATTCTGTGCTAGTAATGGGGTGACAGTGATAATATTGTCATAGTACTGTGATAATACTGTCTTAATACTGTGACAATACTGTCTTAGTACTGTGACAATACTGTCTTAGTAATGTGACAGTACTGTCATAGTACTGTGATAATACTGTCATAGTAATGTGATAATATTGTCATAGTACTGTGATGATACTCTGATGATACTGTCAGTACAGTTGTAGTACTGAGATAGATCTGTCCTAGTACTTTGATGACACTGATAATACTGTCACAGTACTGTGATGATACTGTGATACAGTTTGACATTTACCTATTCACACACACATGCACTGATCAGTCAGTTACAGATCCGTCAGTTGTTTATCAGTCAGTTAATGATCAGTCAGTCAGTTACTGATCAGTCTGTTACCGATCAGTCAGTTACAGATCCGTCAGTTGTTTATCAGTCAGTTAATGATCAGTCAGTCAGTTACAGATCAGTCAGTTACCGATCAGTCAGTTATTTATCAGTCAGTCAGTAACAGATCAGTCAGTTACTGATCAGTCAGTTACTGATCAGTCAGTTACCGATCAGTCAGTTACAGATCAGTCAGTTGTTTATCAGTCAGTTACTGATCAGTCAGTTACCGATCAGTCAGTTATTTATCAGTCAGTGGGTTACCGATCAGTCTGTTACAGATCAGTCAGTTACAGATCAGTCAGTTACCGATCAGTCGGTCAGTTACTGATCAGTCTGTTACCGATCAGTCAGTTACAGATCCGTCAGTTGTTTATCAGTCAGTTAATGATCAGTCAGTCAGTTACAGATCAGTCAGTTACCGATCAGTCAGTTATTTATCAGTCAGTCAGTAACAGATCAGTCAGTTACTGATCAGTCAGTTACTGATCAGTCAGTTACCGATCAGTCAGTTACAGATCAGTCAGTTGTTTATCAGTCAGTTACTGATCAGTCAGTTACCGATCAGTCAGTGGGTTACCGATCAGTCAGTTACCGATCAGTCAGTTACAGATCAGTCAGTTACTGACCAGTCAGTTACTGATCAGTCAGTTACCGATCAGTCAGTTACCGATCAGTCTGTTGTTTATCAGTCAGTGGGTTACGATCAGTCAGTTACCGATCAGTCTGTTACAGATCAGTCAGTTAGAGATCAGTCAGTTATTCATCAGTCAGTCAGTTACTGATCAGTCTGTTACAGATCAGTCAGTTAGAGATCAGTCAGTTATTCATCAGTCAGTCAGTTACTGATCAGTCTGTTACAGATCAGTCAGTTACAGGTCAGTCAGTTACAGATCAGTCAGTTGGTTACAGATCAGTCAGTTATTTATCAGTCAGTCAGTTACAGATCAGTCAGTTACAGATCAGTCAGTTGGTTACAGATCAGTCAGTTATTTATCAGTCAGTCAGTTACAGATCAGGTCCCAGTCTGTGATGCAGAGTGGATTGAACTGTATTAATGATTGAATGTAAACATACTGTCAGTCACTACGGGTTTGTGGTTAACATCCATCTCCTGTGTTTGGATTGTGTCTGTGGTGAAATCAGTGTGGTCACTGACACCTGGTGATTGTCTGTCACGTAGGGAAGCATCTGTTTGTGTCTGTGGTGAAATCAGTGTGGTCACTGACACCTGGTGATTGTCTGTCACGTAGGGAAGCATCTGTGGTTTCACCATCGTCACCGGCGGCGCCGCCCGCCTGGTGTTCGGTTACGACAGCTACGGAAACACGTGCGGTCGACGCAACGAGCAGATCGAGGGAGTGAGGCTCAGCGGCCTCGACCACACCGACAGGAAGTAAGTCTTTGTACAAGGTCGCTGACATTATGACTCTGTCCTGATCTGCTTATGATCAATAAATATTATCGATGAAGATGAATTAATAATTTATGAATAGTGAAGAGGGCTTTGGTTTTGGTGATAATGATGAATTGATATCATGTTGATGTTTGTCGTCATTTGAAACTGACTATTTAATCATTTCTGAGTCTGACAGTGACGACTTCACGCTCTTATTGTGAAACAGGTCATTAGGTGACCTTTAGTGACCCCTTGCCCTCTGCTGCAGGTTCGTCTTCTTCCTGGATCCCTGCAACGTGGACATTGTTCAGAGGAAAATCAAGTCCATGGCCGTGTGTGTGTCTCTGTGTCCGAGCGAGGAGCTGAAGACGTACCAGGACCTGAAGATGTTTGCCATGCTCAACGGTGAGGTCATCACTGTCACATGACTCAAATGGCGCCACAAGATGCGTCTAACCATAACCCCCCCCCGACACACAGTAACACACATACTTGTCTCTCTATAGTTGTGAGGACACTCATTGGCAAAATGCATTTGCCAGATGTTTACCTAACCTTAACTACACAACAAAATGCCTAAACTAATTCTAACCCTAAAACCAAGTCCTAACCCTCAATCAAGTCAGAATGTCCTCATAACGATGGTTGTTGTAGGCCCTCGTAACTATAGATATACATGCGCGCACAGAGTAACACACACACACAGTAACAATGGCCACCCTGTGTTTCAGTCGTGTTGCCGGTGCCACTCTGCTCCGTTTTTCGTCCGTCAGCTTTGACTCAGTTCACTGTTGAAACGTGACTGACGTCTTGGTCATGTGACCTCTTTCTGGAAGCCATGTTGTTTATGAAAGGAGCCACTGTTACAGTTTGTTTACTTCAGCAACAAACAGCTAACCCTTCAACTGAGAGCTTTATTTCAGCTTGTTTCAAAATAAAAGCAGCTAAACTGACTGATAAGCTTCAGTTTGCAGTGAACTCATTGACATAAAGGAAACTGTAACTGGAGGAAACTTAAAAACCTCAAGATTCTACATGAAGTTCTGATTTATCTGGTTTTGGTGGATGACAACAGAGATATGAAATAATCAGGAAGTGATGTCACACTCATTCAGTCAGAACTCTTAGGATAATGAAGTTGATCCATAGGTTTATAAACACTTTCAGTCACGTCTCTGATCGAGCTTTGTGATTGGTTCTGGAGGTGCTCAATAAAAATGACGTCATGGGCGGTGTGGGTGGAGCCTAATGTGTCATGTGTCTGTTCCAGGTTCTGAGCTGTGTTCCTACGAGTTAGCAGCTCATAAATATCCTGGTCTACCTGAGAGGTTCTCTAAATGTCCCAAGCTTCCTGTTCCACCCAGGTGTGCCCAGCGCTGACCTCTGACCTCTCTACACTTCATTAAATATTTCAATGTTTCTTTTAAATACTCTACCAGACGACCTCTGAACTCTGACCTCTCTCCACAGTAAGCCGTTGCCGGTGTTTAACCGCTGCACTCCGATGGATATTTCCTGTTATACGAAGTTTGCAGAGGCCGTGGTGACGTTTGTGGGAGACAACAGTTTCCTGCACCGACTGATCGCTGGCGTCGCTGCGAGTAAAGAGATCATCGTGGGACTGTGCGTGCTGGCGCTGGGTGAGGACGTCCGGTCGCGTCCAGATGAGGGGACACATTCATCTGCATTTCCTCCCTCATTATAGGGACAGTAGTCTCTTCCCTGTTTTCAATAAGACCAATACTAAATCGATATTTATTGATGATGATGAAAAGAGTTTTAATCATAGTATTCAGACTCTGTGTGAAGTGTCATACATCATACAAGTGACATCACAATCGTGGACTTGACTTCAAGTGTCATGGAGAGTGTTTAAAAAACAAAACCCTGTGACTCACTGAGACCTTTTCTTTCTTTCAGTCCTCTCCATGATGCTCATGGTGATCATCAGATACATCTCTGCCGTCCTGGTCTGGATCCTCACCTCTCTGGTTGTCCTCGGATCGCTCGGTGAGGTCACATGACATGGGAATCCTCTATTCAGTATTTAATCTGTACTGTGTCTTTAAGACGACAAACGCTGAGTCACTGTTGTGTTTGTTGTGTCAGCGGGAACCAGCGTCCTCTGGTGGCTCTACATCGACCACCGGCTGAACGGAAACGACACCTCCCCCAAAGTGCGGAAGGAGGCGACAGACGAGGGGGGGGTAACTAGAGACAGCGGACAGGCGCTGCTCGTCTATGCTGCCGCCGCCACTGTCTTCACCGTAGGTCCCACAGCCACAATGAGATGGTTATCACATCATCTTCAGCTTCCATCTGCTCTGTGATTGCTCTGTTGTGGATGAAATGCACCCTGGGAGTCTTTGTTGACATCTCTCTTACACTCGACACTGTTCCAGATCATCCTGCTGCTGCTGATGCTCTTCATGAGGAAACGAGTGGCGCTGACCATCGCTCTGTTCCACGTGGCAGGGAAAGTCTTCATCCACCTCCCCCTGCTCACCCTGCAGCCCTTCGTCACCTTCCTCGCTCTCCTGCTCTTCTGGATCTACTGGATCCTGGTCCTTCTTTTCCTGGGAACCACTGGTATGAACCAAACATGGCTAAGATCACATCATGAAGATTCTTCTAATTTAGTTTGATGATGACATTTGACTTTCTCTGTTTGAGAGGGAACAACAGAGAAAGAATGTTTCTGATTTTAGAAACATTCTGCCCTCTGCTGGTGATCAGCCTGAACTGTCTGTCCCCTCTGGGTCCTGGTCTTCTGCAGGAAACCCGGTTCAGAATGAGGAGACGGGTTTGACTGAGTTCAGACTGACAGGTCCTCTTCAGTACCTCACCTGGTATCACGCCGTGGGTCTGGTCTGGATCAGTGAGTTCATCCTGGCCTGTCAGCAGATGACTGTGGCTGGAGCTGTGGTCACGTACTACTTCACCAGGTGAGTCCAACTGGAGTACATGTGTACTAACCCTGAACACACCTGTATACTACACTTGTACACACCTGTACTACAGCTGCTCTACAGAGGGTGAAGGGCAGACGTTTCACCTTGTTAAGACAAATTGTGATTTGTTAATATGGACTAGATTTGCTGTAGTCTTGATAACCACTCAAAGCACTTTACAGTATAGTTCACCAGTTCACAGACACATTCATACAGAGTCTCTATTAGCAGCACTTTGTTCCATGCGGAGCAGTTTGGGGTTCAGCATTTTGCCCAAGGACACTTCGGCATGCAGATGGGGAATACTGGGAATCCAACTGCCGACCTTCTGGTTGGAGGACGACTGCTCTAGCCACAACCGACCAAATATGATTTGATTGATGATGATTGTACACTGTAATGCTGTAATACACGTTCCACACTTCATTTCATTTAGCTGAGGGAACAAACCCAGAACAACAAGAATCATGTTAGTACATTAACTACAAAGTTCTCGTATAAGGGTAACTAAAGTTAAACATCATCTTCTGAAGAGATGTGTCTCCAGTCTGGAGGAAGATGTGTGGACTTTGTGTCCTCTTGTCCTTGTGGAGCTGGTTCCACCGTTTAGGAGCCAGGACAAGAAACTGTCACTCACAGTGAGGGAGCAGCTGATTGGCCGATGCAGAGCGGGGGGGACGTCTTGTGTTTAATATTTGACCAGGTCCTGGATTTAGAATGGACCTGGTCCGCTCACAGCACGATACCAAGTACTAGGGTTTTGAAACGGAGGCGAGCAGCCACTGGTAACCAGTGAAGGGAGCGGAGGAGTGAGAGTGAACTCGGATTAAAGACCAGTGGAGCTGCTGGTTTCTGGATGAGCTGCAGAGGTCGGAGGGCAGCAGCAGGTAGACCTGCCAGGAGGGACGGGCAGTAGACTAGGTCTGAGATGACCAGAACCTGGACCAGAGCCTGGACCAGAACCTGTGCCTCCTTGTGAGTGAGAAGGGGGCGTGTCCTCCTGATGTTGTGCAGCATGAATCTACAGGAACGTGTTGTTACAGTAATGTTGGCAGTGGGGTTGGATGTCTACACTTCACCTGTAACATGTAGTTGACTCAAAGATTTGCCTGTCAGGGCTGGAGAACGAGAGGGACATCTAACCAGGGCTGATGGTGAATTCTGGTCTCTGAGAAACAAACCGCTTCATGTTTCAGGGACAAGAACCGTCTCACCATGACTCCCATCCTGTCGTCTGTCGTGAGGCTGGTCCGGTACCACTTAGGCACCGTCGCTAAAGGATCCTTCATCATCACGCTGGTGAAGATCCCTCGACTCATCCTCATGTACATCCACAACCAGCTGAAAGGAAAGGTACAAATCAACTTTACTTCCACCAAACTGCTGAGATGCTGATTGACTTTCAGTCTGATCTGATTGTTTCATGTGACGCTTCAGGAGAACGTCTGCGCTCGCTGTCTGCTGAAGACGTGCATCTGTTGTCTGTGGTGTTTGGAGAAGTGCCTCAACTATCTCAATCAGGTAAGAACCAACCAGCTCGTCTGGTTTTACTGTCCCGCTCTCACTTCTCTAACCAGGGTTCTTATTTCCCAGAATGCATATGCAGCCACAGCGATCAACAGCACCAGTTTCTGCACGTCTGCCCGCGACGCCTTCGTGATCCTGGTGGAGAACGCTCTGCGTGTCGCCACCATCAACGCCATAGGAGACTTTGTGCTCTTCCTTGGGAAGGTGAGGAGTTTGTTCATCCACTGAAATATTTCAGAAGTTGGTTTCACAGCAGCCGCATCTTGGAGTTTAAGACAGAATATACTCTGTCATGAACCCGCCCCTCTTTTAGATAAATGGTTGAGATGAGCGCTCTGATTGGTTTGTTGTCAGTTCATCTTGAGATCACCGACACCTCATGTCATACATCTGGTCTCAGGTCCTGATTGTGACATCGACAGCATTCGCCGGCGTCCTCCTCCTCAACTACCAGAGGGATTATACCGAGTGGCTTCTGCCGCTCATCATCGTGTGTCTCTTCTCCTTCCTGGTGGCGCACTGCTTCCTCTCCATCTTTGAGATCGTGGTGGACGTCTTGTTCCTCTGCTTCGCCATCGACACCAAGTACAATGACGGAACTCCAGGAAAAGAGTTCTTCATGGACAAAGCTCTGATGGTGAGAAGGTCCCACATGATGGGATGGAACAGGAAGCAAAGTCTTATTAATCATGTTATTATGATTAATAATTTATAATCAGCAGGTTTCTAAAGAAAATCTGCCATCTTTGTTTTCCATGTTCATTCTGATCACGAGCCGACATGTCATCATCTGAACTGAAGAGAATTGTGGGACTCCCCTCCGCCCGCAGGAGTTCGTGGAGAGCAGCCGGAGGTTGGAGCGGGTGGAGCGTGGGCGGAGCCGGGTGAAGGAGGCGGTGTCTGAGGGGGCAGAGATGAAGCCCATGGTGAGTGAAAGTGGCGGTCGAGGGGGCGCGGCCAGGCGGAAGACTTCATCAGAGGAGGTGGGGGTAGGGCTTGAGGGGGGTGGGGGGGGATGGGAGGAGCTTCAGGAGTTCCAGGTGTACTACCTGCTGGTGGGGGTGCTGGTGGACTGGGTGCTGACAGAGCAGAGGAGCATCGTCCTCTGTCTCAGCGAGGACGTCGTCCTTTTCCTCTGCATCTACCTGCCCACCTCCACCCTCTTCCTGTTCGTCAGCCTGCTGCGCACACCAAGCCCCGCCCCCTCTGCCAACAATGCCAAATCAACCGCCATCACCGCCGCCTGCTGAAAGAGACGTTTGCTAACAGTTGCATGCTAACAGATGAATGGATGAACACTGATGCATGCTAACCCTCCATTATCATCTTCATCACTGACTCTGTTTCTAGTTTTTTATTTTTATATCCTTTATATTTCATTTTGTAATTCCATTTCCTGTGTCTTTGCGCATAAATACTCACCATCGTGCTTTAAAGAGAGGAAGGACGCAGCAGATGTCTTCCGGGATTCTGCTCTAAAAACACTGAGTCGCTGTCATCATCTGGAGGTCCAGCAGAGGGCGCTCTGTGATTCTGCTGCGTCTCAGCTTCTCCTCATGTTTAAATACATCCAGGCTGAGGTCATGGGTTCAAGAGGTCACAGCCTCTCTGGTCGTGACACATTTGAAAAATGTGATGCTGGACTCATGAACTTCAGTCCTGCTGGTTTTAAACACCTTACTACCCATAATGCTCTGCTCTCACCCTTGTTGCCGTGACGACCGGCTGTGATGAACTGGCCTGGTGTTTTGTGTTTCAGGCTCCGGGGACGAGTTCAGCTTGACCAAAATCAGAGGGAATAAAAACGAGAGACATTCCAGAAGTTTATTTTTCCAGGTGTAACATGTTTACTATGGTTTCACTCCAGGGAAAACAATATTTTAATAAGAAACTGTAAAAACGTAACGATGACGCACTTTATACCGAAGCGCTGCAGATTTTAAACCTGCTGATGCATTTTTTCGTAGTGATGTCGTTTTTTATAAACTCACCCTGAACTCATTGCTCACAGTTTGATTTTGTTCTGGAGAAACCTGCGGGTTGCTGACACGCACCTGGACTTCATGTTGGATCTGGAGTGTTGTGATGTCATCAGAGGGGCGGAGTCTGTGCACAGGACCTGCAGCCATAAAGCTCCACGTCTTATTGGTGGAAAGATACAGATAAATAATCATTAGATGAGACTGGGCCATCAGTTTGATGTCAGAATCTTCACAAGTAGCAAAAGTAATCATAATATCTTATCTTTTATCTTAATACCAGATTGTACAAGTACTACAAATAAAAGTATTTTTACTGCAGTACTATAGTCAACCCTCAAGTAAAAGTACCTGAAAACTACTTGAAAACGAATAAACGTGGATGAATCGTAAACGCGTCTGATTCATCAGCTGATATACGTTGCCACAGAAACTAAATCTGAAGAATGAAGTGAAATGTGATTGGTCGTTGACATCAGGGACATCTGTGGCAGACTCCGCCTCCACCAGAGGTTGTTGACCTCTCGTCCTCAGGTGGGGCAGAGAGTGTGTGGGCGGAGCTTCCTGTGGAGGTGACAGCTGAGTAGAGCAATAATACAAACTGCATCATGTGACATCAACAACAACGATAAGTCTTCCTGCTTCTGTCTCATCGACACGCCCCAGGTCGATGATGTGTCTGACTCCACAGAGTTCAGCATCTCTGATTGGCCAACACAGGAGACTGACCAGATCGTCCAATCAGAGTCTCCTGATGTCCAGTTGAATGTTTAGAAGAAATCCAGTAAGTTAACCTTTGAGTGGCAGGAGTCAGTTCCTGACGAATCCTGAAGGACGACCTCTGATTCAGGCTGATTCCAGACTCCGCCCACCAGCTGTGTACAAACCTCACGACGGATGAGCTGATTGGCTGATTCGGCCACAATCTCACATGTGTTGAATCACAGATCAATGTTCAGTGTTTGACTTTCATAACCTCGGATATAAAACAATTCCCAGAAATCTCTGAGACTCAGAGCTGAATAATTATTATAATCCAAGAATCGCAGCAGTGATTGGATGATCAGCGCCCCCTGCTGGTCATCAGCAGCAGAGCAGAAGACGAGATGTGGCTCACTTCGTGTTTTAATGTGAGTTTGTGGATGTTTGGATTCAGTTTGATGAAGGAGTTGTTTACACATGTTCTGACTTTTGGCTGCAGCTGATTGGCCGCAGCTGATCAGCTCTGCAGGAGACAATGTGATGGTTTTCAAGGCCGCGGCTGTTCCCATCACCCCCCTCTACTGGTTGAGTGAGGGTGACACATCTGACACCTGTTTCACAGCTGATCTGAGACATGTTCACATGAATCACGTTATTGTGGTGAACATGTGTTCATGTCGTTGACACGGAGGTCACATGACCCTTGAGCATGTTCACTAACTGCACTAAAGATGAATTGATTCAACACTGACGTCAGTTTCAAGTAGTTTAGTATTATGAACACAAACACACACATTCATGTTCAAGCTCCTGAAAAAACAAAAAAACATCTAAAATTCTGATCATGTGATTCCTGTCGTCAGGCAGATTTCACAGCAGGAAGAAAAGAGTTTAATTCAAACATCAGATAAACATGGTGCATTTTTGTTTTTTTTAAGGTCTGGAAATGACCTCTGACTTTTTTATAAAAAAAATAAAAAAAAGCATTAATGAAATTGTTTCAATTACATATCACAATAAATGTTTGTTTATTGATCAGCTCGTGATTTTACATTGAAAGGTTGTGTGTACGATTCAGGTGAAACGATCTGTTGACAGAAAGTGAACATTAAATAATCCTAGCGATGATTTCACTAGTGTTTCATCTAAATTGTACAAATTGTTTTATTTACCCTAGAATGAGCCTTTATATTTTAATACTTTATATTTAAATACTTTGTCTCCATCGGGAGCGGGTCCACGAAGGCGGCTATGTTTTTTACAGTAGCCCATAGTGGACAAACTACACCTTTTGAGTTTCTTTTACAACTTAAGCTACCACAGGTTCTCTTTCATGTCCGTAAGGGGGGTGTGAGGAGAGGGGTGTTCAGCTGCAACATGACAATTCACCACTAGATGTCACTACCCTCTACACAATGAACCTTTAAAATCGACGTGTTCACGACGACCTTTACTCTGTGTGAATTGACATTTGTTGGAAACGAGTCGTTTTAATCCTCCACAATAAAACGTAAGACATGTTTACTGATTGTCAAAGATGGCTGCAGTCATCCAATCAAAACCTGTGTTACAGGATCAGCGTAGCTACAACTGTAATGTTTGCAAGACACAGATTATTAAATGAACTCTTTATCTCGGATCTGATTAAGCTGACATAAGCAATGCTACTTTTCATGTAGTCTGGCTAACGTTAGCATGTTTTGATGTTGGTGTTTCTGTGAATTTTTACATCGTAAGCATTAAGATCTGTAAATAGGGCAGACATTAGCAAGCTCATGTTACCTTTGTCAGTTAGCAACACAACCGTTGGTGTGTTCAGTAACATTTCAATTTTATTTTGATATCATCAAATCACGAGAGAGATCATGGCCTTGTTCACACCTGGTTTGAACATGTGGCCCATCACGTGTCTCGTGATCCGATCTCTATCGGCTCAATACAAATATCATTTCTGTTCACGAAAACCTAAAGAAGCAGAAAGAGGAAGAGACACGAGTCAGAATGAATCTGAAAAAAAGATTTGATCAGTTTAATGAAAGTTTGAATCATTATCAGCTGATCAGTGTTGATATACAGATGTTAAAACAACACGTTAATACCAGGTGTGTACAGGGCCTGTGTGAAGGATCTTTATATATTATCTATTATTTATATATTATATAAGACCTGAGAAACAAAACAGTTAGATATTTAAGTTCTATCAGACTGTTAACAATCTAAATAATACCAGTGATATTAATAGATGTAATGACATTACAGAATGATAGCAGCACCAGTTTATATAATAATAGTTGAGTTTTTATCTGGATCTGGATCGTGCAGCTCGGGAGAAGAAGATGATACAAAGAAGTTCTCAGTGCATCATTGGCTCTTAGAGAATTAGATCCGAGGGAATATTTTATGGTTTAAAATATAGATATTTTTTGTGGTTGTTAAAGTTTTGAATTAGCTGATGCACCAACAGATAGTAGGATATTATGGTATTCAAAATTCAATATTGTACAGACATCAAACCGTAGACTATTTAACAAATGAAATAATTTTTCTTTTATTTCAGAGGTCATCAAACTTTTGGCTCAATAAGTTTAACATAAGCATATTTTTTGTCGTTATTACATTTATTTAGTTGTCCTGATTAGGTTTTTATAAAACACGGATGTTGAGAAAATATTGCCTATATTGTTGAATTGAACTCTTTATTTCCTGCTAACCAATAAACTGCCTCATTTACCAACCAATCAGCACGCAGAGGGGAAGCTCTGCCTAGTTTGCAGGTGAGTCACAGGTGAGGCTCCAACCAATGGAGTCACGTTACCACAACGTACAGAGTTTTGTATTCGTACTTTTTAATAAGTTCTATAAGTAACGTCATGAACCAATCACAGACAAATAAACATCAGTTCTACAACACAATTCGTTTCATCATGAGTTTGATTCACTCGGATTAAACAAAGTGGTGTGAATCTCTCAAACTGAACAGATTCATTTTACTCTGATCGATGAGATTCAATTTAAATAATTTTTGTAATTAACATTCAAACAACAAACCTGTTAACAAGTTAGCTTGTTACTCTGAGGCTGCGAAGCTGGTGCTATTAGCATTGGCTAATAACATCGGCTAATATCATAATAGCATTAGCCAAAA
Source organism: Pseudopleuronectes americanus (assembly GCA_038501795.1). Classification (NCBI taxonomy): domain Eukaryota; kingdom Metazoa; phylum Chordata; class Actinopteri; order Pleuronectiformes; family Pleuronectidae; genus Pseudopleuronectes; species Pseudopleuronectes americanus. Next base: position 69,173 of record JBAMIH010000051.1, on the reverse strand, counting down.
ACATTAATAACGTGGTTATTAATGTTTCCACTTCTCTCACGAGCAAACGTTCACATCTGAAGTGTCAACTTTAAAACTAAAGTAGTTTTTCTTTTCTTCTGGGTCCATTTTTTATATTTATCATTTCTTGTGTATCTTATTGTTTTATAAGAAAAATAAAATGTAAAGTTTAAATCCCTGTTGTCTTACTTTTTCTGAAGCCCCATTAGAAAATACATTTTAATGAAACTTTTCACATGAAAACAAGACGTTGGTTGGAGCAGCAACGACAGATTAAATCATCTGAGGATTATGTTCATGGTGAGTTTCATCCAAGTCCAGTTCAAAATGAAATTTATTTCAAGAATTTTAATGACTTCAAACATCAAGAAAATCAACAACAAAAGTTTACATGACAGAAAATGTATGGAAAAATAACAGAAGAAAAATAATATATATATAACCCTAACCCTAACCAATTGTACTAAAAAAAAGCATTTAACCTAAACTCAACAGATACAATTTCAAATAAAAGAAGAGTAAATAGGCTCAAAGTTTTCTGAACATTTCAGCGAGCTACAACTAGCAGCTTAGCGCTTGGCTTCTGGCAAATTGATAATAGCACTTCCTGTCAGCTAGGCAATTAGCAGTAGGCTAATCGTGTTAGCATGAAGCTAAGCATGTTTTTAGTAAGAACAGAAAGAGACGCTGACAGAAACATTGACACGAGCGACTGAAAACAAAGATGGTTGATTGTGATATTATCAATAAACAGACTCAGAAAAAGAACTTGAAATGTTTTGGTTGAATTTAGAAACAAAATATAAATTTAAATCAAGCTCCTGTTTTCTGTGAAAGAAGAATTTTTGTTGCTTGAATAAAATATGACTTGGGAACGAGGTCGAGGCCCCTGATCCAATAAAATTAGTTTATCATACTTTGTGATACCTCCCCTAACCCTAACCCTATTTTTCCAACGTGTTCGGTTTATTGCTTACTGTCAAAAAGGATTTGCTTTTTGTATTTCAACTAAAACTTTAGTCTTAAAAGACAGAAATATGAAAAGTATGGAATCAAGACGACAACAGGACGAAGGTTTGAGCTCATCCTGAAGCTTCAGGTACAAAATGTTACAACAATCATCTCCGACTTCTTGTGTGTTGCACACAGAGAGTAGCACAGAGTGTCTGTATGTGTGTTACTTCCTTCAGGTTGTAGGTTCATGAATAAGCTTAAAATTCTTTAATGTAATCAACCGCTCATATTGATGAATTTAGGGCGGGACAAACGTGGTAAGTAGAAGTTTCCACAGTAGAACTTAGTCTGGAGGAGGCGGCATGAGACTGGGGTACGCTGATCTGTTTTTAGATTTTAAACCTTCCTGTCTTTATTCGTTTCTTCTGACAATCAAGTGACTGAAAAAACAATCAATGATCTGAATGTAATTTAGCATCTAGGGACACACCTGATTGGCCAGATTTATTGCCATGCAGAGCGTGAATGCGAAGTGTTTATTGCGCACGTTGATACAGTTTCGATATAAATCGTGCAGCCCTAACATGAACCACCGGTACCTCAAACATGTACTTGAGTAAATCTACTTAGTTACTGCTTTTAGTCACCAGCTGATTGTTTGTAACGGTTTGTAATCAACCACTGGTATTTGTTTCAGTTGTTGATTTGTATTGATGGGACTCTTTATGACCGAGATCTTATAAAGCTTTGTTCACTGTCGCTGTTGGAACGACACGTTCTAACCTCATCGATGTTACCTTGACGACTGTGATGTCCAACTCTTGTAATGCTGAGGTAGCATGCTGAGTCGTGAGGTCACAGTTCCTCGTCTTCCTCGCTCACCATGGTGTCCAGTTCTTTGTCTTTGTGCTCGATGATCTCCGTTACGAACTCCCTCTGCTGCTTCTCCAGCTCTCGCAGCTCCCCCTGCAGGCGCTCCAGGTGAAGTGCTCGCCGGTTCCTGAGCAGGCGGCCAGGGAACGGGTTCATGTCGCTGAAGGCGATGCTGGTCAGCCTCCTGAACAAATACATGACCACAATCACCAGATGGTTCAATAACAATGGCTTGATTATTGATTCATGTTAAATGAAAATTATCTATTAGGATCAATAAGAATAATGATCAATATATAGTAAATAGTTTTTTATATATAACTAGTAACAGGTTCTATCACTTCCTGTTTCTCATCGTCTGACACCTGACAAGTGATGAAGCTACACACACACACACACACACACACACATACACGGTTGAGTTATCACTGGACTGAAGGTACCTGCTGTCAGAGATGGTTTTGGTGAAGAAGCGCAGGTACTGGTAGATCTCTGCACTGTCGTGGATCCTCAGGATGTCGTCCTCTTTGTATTTGAAGAGAGCAAGAGCGTACCTGAAGATCACCTGTTATTCACACACAAACAGACAGGTAACACACACACCTGGTTTGTCTCCAGTGTGAGGGAAGCATGTCACCCATAATTCTTATAGTGTGGTTCTGGTTTCCGGATTCTGGTGCCCTCTATCTGCCATGATTTCGTGGTGCGTTCGTATGACGTACCTTGGTGCCCTCATACAGGAAGGCATCCCACAGCGGCAACAGGATGTCACTGGGCAGACTCTCCACAAAAACCACCAGGAACCAGTTGAAGGTGATCAGAGACACATCGACGCTGTGGTCATCAAAATGAGACGCAAGGCGAGGAAGCTTCTCTGCCAGGAAATCCTTAAACACCCGCTGGTCTGCCTGGACACACAGTCAGAGAGGCTGATCAATAAATACATCAATCAGAGGACAGGTGGATAAATGAGTGTGTCCTCTGACCTGAGAGGACACCAGGTTCTTGGTGTAGTAGTCTTGAGGCATGATGATTTCCACCACAGAAACCAAACACCAGAAGGCGTCTTCTTCACTCTGGAGCACGAGCAGAGCGATAGCTGCCAACCTGAGAGACGTGTTTTAGCAATTCTGACAAACTGTAAATGAGTATTTCCTGCAGAAGAGTCAGGTTTACGTTTACAAGTTCAGATAGATAGATAGAGTACAACACCTGCACATGTGTGTACCTATTGAGACCCTGGCAGTAGCCAATAGCAGGGTTCTGCCAGGAGAAGGCCAATAAGATGCGACGAAGCTGCTGGAAGGCGGGGCTGGAGGGTGAAGAAAAGAGCTGATTGGACGTCAAAGTTCTGTGTAGGTCTAGCTGGATCTGTCTGGAGGCTGGATGAGAAGAAGTGTGACTCTTCTCACACAGCTGTAGACACAAAACAGTACATACAGGTGGTTACAGGTGTGAAAAGGTGAGGACAGGTGGTTGTCTCTGATTACCTGTTGGTAATGTTGGGGCTGGCAGTCTCTGATTGTTCTGGTTCGGGCTCGGACCATCCAGTGCCACAATCTCTGTCGGTACTCGTAAGGAACACCACCACGCAGAAGACCTTTGAGCTCCGGAGATGGAACCAGGTCGTCATGTGACCGGCCGGCCAGGTACTGAGCCCAGCGGCTCAGCAGGGGGCGCTCAACCCCCTCCTGCAGGGAAACAGTCAATCCTGATTCTGCTGCGTCGCTCCAACACACTGAGGCAACAACTGATATGTTTATTGATTAAGAAATGAATTGTTAATTGATGGGTCAGGTGACCTGCAGTGGAAATATCAGTGGGACCAATGAAATGATCAATAAACTTTAAAAGAGTAGGTGATCAGAGGACAGGTGGACAGAGGACAGGTGATTAGGGGACAGTTGATTAGAGGACAGGTGATCAAGGACAGATGGACAGAGGACAGTTCACACCTGGTGCAGCAGGTTGTGTGATCGGATCTCGAGCGCCTGGATCTTTGCCAGCAGCTTCATGTCGTCCAGCTCGTAGTCGGGGATGATTTTAAAGCCGTACTCATCCTGTTCTCTGAGGATACACCACAAATTCATCTGCATGGGATTAATCAGTTTACCAAAAGGATCAATAGACCAATAATAATAGATCAATAATCTCTCAACCGGGCCATGTGCAGCGTCATCGGAGCAGTGAAATTCTTATGACATGGCAGCCAACATCTACGCAGTAGACGACTTTACAAAAAGAAGAAAAAAAATAACATACTATGTAACATAACCTATAACATAACATCGTAACATATAACATATAACACAGTCAAGTGAAGTTTACGGGGTGAAGGAGTGGGGAATATTAAATAAAATAATATGAATATATGTATAACATATAACATAGTCAATATATAATAATATTGTCAAGTCTTAACCTTAATATGTAAAGTGCCTTCAAAGAATGATGAAGATGATGATGAGGATTGTTTTTACCTGTTGGTGTTGATATTGGCGACGCTCTTCAGCTCTACTTTCAGAGCGTCCTCAATCATCTTCTGAACGGCCCCACGTTGGACCGGATCCAGAGATTTGGTCTCCTGCAGCTTTTGGAGGACACCCAGGCAACGGCTCTCCAACTGGCAGTTACTGGCCTCCAGGTAGGCACACTGCAGCCAATCAGAGGGAAGGACACAGAGAGGTCACCTCCTGTGATGTCTGATTAACAGGAAAACAACTGAGTAACACTTGGGTTCAGGTTCCTGTTCTGACCCACCTTCGCCATCAGACTCTTCTCTTGTTCTGAACTTTTCCTCCACAGTTTCGTCAGCTGATAAATCTCAGAATTTAGAAATGTATTCTGGGTTTTATACGCTTCGATATCGTCCTGAAGGAGAGAACACACACAGCGATGACAGATTACTGTAGAATCCACAGACACTGGATTACAGATTACACACCTTCAGGTTCTCGTTCTCCTGCTGAAGTTGTTTGAAAGCTTGAGAGTCTAGAGCGCCACCAGAGGACGAGGCGGAGCATGGCGGGCTGGACATACAGACGGTCACCTGATCAGACAGCTTCATGATCACCTGACAGGAAACAGGGTTCATGTCAGTCGGACATCACTCATCATCATTTGTTGTTTTTCTACACATTCATTCTTTCATTCTCGATAATTGATTGATCACATTAATCAGACTCAGCTGTTTGATGACATGTCACCTGATCTCAGATGTAAAAATGATGAGAGAATAAAGAACAGGTGAAACTGTGCTCCCTCCTCAGGTGTGATCTAACCTCCTGCTTGGCGTTGTTCTTGTCCATCAGTATCCTGACGTTATCTTGCAGCTCAGCCAGCTGCACATCTCTCTGAGCCAGACTCCTCCTGGTTACCTCCGCCTCCGTCTTCGACTCCTCCAGTCGACCTTGCAGGTCAGCCACCTGCCGCTCTCGGTGTCGAAGCAGCTCCAGACGTTTCTGCTCATCCTCTGCCGCCAAAAACTCTGCACAGGTTCTTTTCTCCAGCTGAGACGCCTCCAAGGCTTTATGGAGGATCCAGACTAATTCCTGGAGGAGACACAGAACCATTATCACATCATTGACTGTGAGTCAAGTCTAAAATAACCCTGGAAACAAAGAAGCATTGATCCTTAAAAACGTGAAAAAGGTCAAATCTACACGATTTTATTGTACAGTGTAGTTTGTATAAAACAGAAGTGGACTATTTACAGTGCCGGATTATTCCAGAGTAGAATGGTGAAGGGGAGATGAATAAAACCTATCGCTACTTATCTGATCACCTTCTGAGCTTTGACCTCCTTGATCAGCATCTGTTTGTCCTGCTTCTGGTGGGACGTACGCTCTGAGGACGAGGACGGAGTGTCTCTGCGGAGGACCGGCTTGGTGGACAATCTGAGATTGTTCTTCTCCTTGCTATGACTGTCAGGCAGTGTCGAGGATTCCCTACTTTCTGATGGGAACACTGGACCTGCCGGCTCAGCCAATGAGAGTGGAGCATGTGACATGTGAGAAGTGATTTACATGCCAATAAATACAAAGTAAATATCCTGATTCAAGATCAACAAGTCCTGAATCAAGTCCTTAGTCAAGTTCCAACAAGTCATTATTCGATTAGAGATGCATCAGGACCTAGAAACTATTCTAAAGAATTTATAGAATAATTAATTACGATTATTTACTCGTTATCCTATCACTACAGTAGTACTGCAGTAGTACTGCAGTAGAATAATACTGTAGTTAACTGTAGTACAGTACATACCGGCAGTGTTAATGCGTGCAGGGGTCGACGGTGGAGCTTCTACATGAAACACACTTTGACTCCACTCCTGAGACGATCTCTTACGAAGACTGTGGACCGAGTTTCTAAACAAAGAAAAAATAACTGTTTTTTATCATCACAAACGACACACAAAGCTGAAGCTCATGGGAAATGTAGAGGTACAACGTTTCTTGTCACAATGACAGAAGTGTCATCGGACTCTCGACTTACACGTCTCTTACCTCAGTTACGAAGAAGATGAAGAAGAAGAAGAAAGAAGAAGAAAACTCTAGAACACTTAAAACGTCACAGAACCTGCTGAGTCACTCACTGCAGCTCGATCAGCGGATGTTTGATTGACACATTGGTGAGCTGCGTTCGTGGTGACGAAGCGTTGGCGGCCTCCTTCCCCACCAGACCCACAGGGGTCCTCCGCACCGGCAGGAAGTCGTCTCGAGGAACAGGAAACAGAATTACTTTACAACATGTAAGTGTACCACATTTAAGTGCACTACATGTACTTGTACTACAAGTAAGTTTACTTTGTGTAAGTGTACTAGATGTAAGTGTTCATGTACTTCCTATTAGTGTATAAGCTGAATCTAATCTGAGTCCGTCCGATTCTAAAAACATTTCCTGTTTCTTCTTGACTCGTCAGGACACGATCACATTCCACAGAACCAGGTGAGAACCTCCGCTCTGAACTCACAGGAAACGTGTCCTCAACCATCTGATTTTCACATTTATGTTAAATCTTTCAAATTCACAGGAAATATTTTTCAGTCCCATTTGAACTGTTTGTATGTAAATCAAATAAAGACTTATTTAACGTATCATGTGTTCCAGAGACCAGAGGGCCATCAGGACTAAAACCTCGCGTCACCTGAACAGTTTTTTCCCCATGACGGTGGGGCTCACTAACAAGCCCCCTGCACCACACTGACTCTTCATCACACTGACTCTTCATCACACTGACTCTTCATCACACTGACTCTTCATCACACTGACTCTTCATCACACTGACTCTGCATCACACTGACTCTTCATCACACTGACTCTTCATCACACTGACTCTTCATCACACTGACTCTTCATCACACTGACTCTTCATCACACTGACTCTGCATCACACTGACTCTTCATCACACTGACTCTGCATCACACTGACTCTTCATCACACTGACTCTTCATCACACTGACTCCTCACCACACTGACTCTGCATCACACTGACTCTGCATCACACTGACTCTTCATCACACTGACTCTGCATCACACTGACTCTTCATCACACTGACTCTTCATCACACTGACTCTTCATCACACTGACTCTTCATCACACTGACTCTGCATCACACTGACTCTTCATCACACTGACTCTTCATCACACTGACTCTTCATCACACTGACTCCTCATCACACTGACTCTTCATCACACTGACTCCTCATCACACTGACTCTTCATCACACTGACTCTTCATCACACTGACTCCTCATCACACTGACTCTTCATCACACTGACTCTTCATCACACTGACTCTTCATCACACTGACTCTTCATCACACTGACTCTTCATCACACTGACTCTGCATCACACTGACTCCTCATCACACTGACTCTGCATCACACTGACTCTTCATCACACTGACTCTTCATCACACTGACTCTTCATCACACTGACTCTTCATCACACTGACTCTGCATCACACTGACTCTTCATCACACTGACTCTTCATCACACTCTTCATCACACTGACTCTGCATCACACTGACTCTGCATCACACTGACTCTGCATCACACTGACTCTTCATCACACTGACTCTTCATCACACTCTTCATCACACTGACTCTGCATCACACTGACTCTTCATCACACTGACTCTTCATCACACTGACTCTTCATCACACTGACTCTTCATCACACTGACTCTTCATCACACTGACTCTTCATCACACTGACTCTGCATCACACTGACTCTTCATCACACTGACTCTTCATCACACTGACTCCTCATCACACTGACTCTTCATCACACTGACTCTTCATCACACTGACTCTTCATCACACTGACTCTTCATCACACTGACTCTGCATCACACTGACTCTTCATCACACTGACTCTTCATCACACTGACTCCTCATCACACTGACTCCTCATCACACTGACTCTTCATCACACTGACTCTTCATCACACTGACTCTTCATCACACTGACTCTGCATCACACTGACTCTTCATCACACTGACTCTTCATCACACTCTTCATCACACTGACTCTGCATCACACTGACTCTTCATCACACTGACTCTTCATCACACTCTTCATCACACTGACTCTGCATCACACTGACTCTTCATCACACTGACTCTGCATCACACTGACTCTTCATCACACTGACTCTTCATCACACTCTTCATCACACTGACTCTGCATCACACTGACTCTTCATCACACTGACTCTTCATCACACTCTTCATCACACTGACTCTGCATCACACTGACTCTTCATCACACTCTTCATCACACTGACTCCTCATCACACTGACTCTTCATCACACTGACTCTTCATCACACTGACTCTTCATCACACTGACTCTTCATCACACTGACTCTTCATCACACTGACTCTTCATCACACTGACTCTTCATCACACTGACTCTTCATCACACTGACTCCTCATCACACTGACTCTTCATCACACTGACTCTGCTGTTGTTTGTAAAGTGCACCAACCACACCAAGGCAATTTCCTGTATGTGCAAATATACATGGCAATAAAAAGAATTCTGATTCTGATATAAACCCTTTTCTTCATTTGGGATTTTTAGAATAAAAATGGATCATTTAATATATATATTACATACGTGTTTATACAGTAGTTGAATGATGTCATGTGGCAGGACTGCGTGTCTCACCTGTATTGTTGTTGTTATTGGTCGAGTCTGGACAGGAGGACGTCTGTCTGTGCTGCCAACGTTTCACCTGCAGCTGCTGCAGCCAATAGAGCATCAGCTCCTGAGTCAGCGCCTGGGGGGGTGGTGGTCTGTATTTATAAAGATCTCTATATAGCACTTTCCCTTGATGACACATATTTACCCATTCACACACACATTCATACCTTGAGTGTGAAGGTTCGTTCATGTGTCTCGATGTGGAATGTGCCGGTCTCTGCCTTTAGTGGATAAGTGAAGGTAGCATCACTGAGCTCCACTCGGCCAAGCGGCATCACATCCTGTGGCGTTCGGTAGTAGAACAGCTGGTTCTTTTGGTCTTCATATGTGAACCACCGTTGCTTCCAGGCCCTCAGGGGCCCCCCTTGTTTCTGCAGGAAGCCGCACAATTTGGGCTCTCCTGAGGAAGAATCCTGAGGAGCCAGTGTTGGTGCTTTGCTGGAGTGAGTCTGATCGTTAACAGGAGGAGGAGGAGAATCATGGTGTTCCTGCTGGTCTCTGGACTTGTGCTCCTTCTGGTTTTGTTTTTCGAATGATTTACGGAAGACAGTTAAATCTTTCGTGGGCTCAGCGGGGGCCTGGGTTTGGTCCTGAGAGTGATCTGATTTTGGTTGTTCTTGCCAAAGAGGGTCTGGGTTTGGTAGAATGGTTTTTGGTTGATTAGGTTTTGGTTCATCTGTTGCAGAAGACTCTCCCAGGTTGTGTTTCTCTTTAGGATGAGGATCTTGATTTTGTTGATCTGGTGGAGTTGGAGGTAGTTTTTGTGGATTTTGTTCATGTGGAGAATCTTCTGGTTCCTGTGTTTCTGTATGTAAATGTTTACAGTGTAATTTAAGAGGCTCTGGTTTTGGTTCATCTGTTACAGGAGAAGCTCCTGTTTTGTTTTGCTCTGTGGAACAAGGATCTGGTTTGGTTCTAGCTGATCTACCTGGTGATAGATTACCAGAAGGATTTTCTAGTTTCTGTGCTCTGGTCCGAGCCTCCTGGTGGTCTGGTTCCTCCTCAGTCTGTGGAGCTGGTCTTTGGTGTTCCTGGGACTTTGTGCTCTGCTGGTCTCCATCCTTCGTCTCATCTTCAACATGAACAGAAAGTGAACGGAAACAGGCAGTGCCGCGGTTTTCTTGAAATCCATCCATCCTGGAAGAAAAGATTATAGAAGAAAAAACATTTAATCTGAGAAAATTACAATGTTTTTAATTTTCACAAATAAACTGGATTTAGTTTTTATTGCATGAGAGAATTGGAGGTCTTCTTCTTCTTCTGTGGTGGAAGTTTGGTAGAGAAGAGCGAAGCGGTTTTTCGTACTGTGTACCGTAAACGTAGTGTCGTTTTTTCTTTGTATTTCCCGTGTGTCATGGCGTCATGGTGCCTCAGCTCCACAGTGGAACAGGTGCTGGTCACAAACAACACACAAACACACACACACACACACACACACAAAGCAAACACACACAAGCTCAAACAAGCTCAAACAAGCAAAAATACGTACAAACGCACACACACACACATACACACAGATAAAGTTTCTATTGCACATTTCCCCATTGTGGCACTAATAAAATACTTCTTAAGTACCTTGTAGAGTATAGAGTACCTGAAGTACTGGGTACATGTTGTACGGGTGTAGTAAACAGAGTAAATGTACTTTGTCTCACCTGAGCAAAGGGGGCGTCACATGGACACACCTGGCTGGGAATGGCTCGGTTTGATTGACAGCTGCAGGAGCTATTTTCTTCTTCTTCTCCTTCTCTTCCCTTCCTCCTCCGATCTATCCTGATCCCCCTCTCTTCTTCTTCTCTTCTTCTTCTCTTCTCTTCTCTTCTCTTCTCTTCTCTTCTCTTCTCTTCTCTTCTTCTCCTTCTTTTCTCTTCTCTTCTTCTCTTCTTCTTCTCTTCTCTTCTTCTCCTTCTTTTCTCTTCTCTTCTTCTCTTCTCTTCTCTTCTCTTCTCTTCTCTTCTCTTCTCTTCTCTTCTCTTCTCTTCCTTCTCCTCCCTTCCTTCTCCTCCCTCCCTTCCGCTCACGCTCTTTTTCTGCTCAACACACACCACGTCCGTTTTTTTGGTTTAGGTTTCAAAATAAGAGTGGGTTTTAAAGTAGCTTTTCAGAATAAAGTGTATGTAAGAGCTGCTTATGGTACTTTCTCATTCATGGAACCATGAGACCAGCAGAGGGCGACACCTGCCCCTACGTGAAGGTTATATCATAACAAATTGTTTTAGTTCTTCTTTAATAATCAATAATCAACCTATTGCATCACAAACCAGCCAAAGATTTAGATTTCAACTTAATTACAGACTACTTCTACTGTACTACCCTGTATCAGTATGTAGTACAGTATAGTACAGATACATGCTAAGTGCTTCCACTCTATAACTCTGCACTACATTGTATTACTTGGAGGAGATCTGCTGATCGTCCTTACACCGTCTCTGATGCCCCCCCGCTGAATGGACTTGGACAGCAGGGTGACCTCTGAACTCCGGCCTAATGATAATGAGGAGTATGATACATTGGTGCCAGAGGGAGGATCTTACTGGGTAGCCGACAACCGAGGAACACAAGCAGGACCAGAACTGTCCCCTAGATGGCGTGACCAGAGACACGGAGAGGCGGTGGTCTAGTGGCAGAAACTTGGACTATGGGCAGAGAAGGTCTCTGGTTCGTCTCTGGTTCGATTCCACGGAAAGACAACAAAAAGACGAACCTGGATTGATCTGCCCAAAAATCCAAGAGTCTCTCTAGACCCTGTCTAGTGCCCCTGAGCAAGGCACCTTACTCCTCCAACATCTGCTCCCCGAGCGCTGTACATGGTCGCTCACTGCTCTGTGTGTCCTGCACACAGATGGGTCAAAAGCAGAGGTTACATTTCCCTACCTGCATGAGTGTGCGTTTGCATGTCTGTGCATGTGTGTGGGATAAATAAAATGCATCTGCATCTGCATCTACCATAGCTACATAGATTCAAACATGATGCCGTCAAACATGGCTGTGATATCGCAGTAGATTCAAGATTCAAGATTTTTATTTATCAAATACACAACAATAACATTAAGCAGTCGCTGGCAGTGAAATGCTTGAGTCACAGGCTCTCTTCTAGCAATGCTCAAGTAATTACAACATAAAAATAAAATAGAAATAGTATAAAATAGAATAAAATAGAATATCAAAATTTAAAATAGAAAATAAAGTATATATATCTAAATATATATAAAAACATCTGAAGAGAAGTAAAACAACAAAAGTACAATTTGTGCAATGGTGCAAATATGCAAAGATGTCACGGTGCTGGTTTGGTGGAGTTATTATAGTTCAGAGGAGTTTAAAAGTCTTATGGCCTGGGGGGTGAAACTGTCTCTGAGCCTGGTGGTGCGGCCCGGTACTGCGGGCCCGTCGGCCAGACGGCAGCAGCAGAACAGTTCATGGTTTGGGTGAGAGAGGTCTTTAATGATCCGGCTGCTCTTCTTCCTGCACCGCTGGGTGTAGAGGTCCTCTATGGATGCTAGCTCCGTCCTGGTGATGTGCTGGGCGGACTGCACCACCCCCTGTAGAGCCGGCTCAGGACTCCCCCGGGTCCCAGTGGTTCCTCCCGAGCTGGGTCACAGTGAGCAGCCGTCAGGTCGATGGCAGTGGTTTGGTCCTGAACACCAGAAACCACAGGTCCAGAAGGTTGGAGCCTGGATCTCCTTCAGCTGCTTCTCCTTCAGAGTATAAACATTACAGGCGTGATTGTGAGTTTGTGTGTGTGTGCGTGTCTGTGTGTGCGTGTGTGTGAGAGTCTCGTCGGTTGTCGCGACACTTGGTCTAAATCTCGTCCACCTACCATGGAGTCCCCCTCGCCCCCCTCCCCCCGTACTGCGCATGCGCAATGCAGCAGCTCAGCGACGAGGCTCGAGCCTCTTCACGGTCCAACCTGAACCGGAACTGAACCGGAACAAAGACCCGATCATCAACAGCCTCCCCCCGCCGAAGCCCCGGAGCAGCCCCGGAGCAGCAGCCTGGAGAGGACCGAGGGACAGCGGTGGCAGGCGGGGTCGGTCGAGCAGGAGTCCGCCTGTCTGTCCGCCGACAGAACGTGAGACAAAGCTGCTTCTCACCGTTTAAACACTGAGTCATGGTCGTGGAGACACCGGAGAGGACAGAGACATGATGGTGTCCAGATGTGGACCTGTTCTGATGTCATGCACCTGGCAGTCTGAACCCAGGGTTTAACTGTCCGAGAACACAGCACGAAACACGGGGGTGAATTATCTGGAGGACAGAAGCATCTGGAGGACACGCAGAGACAGAAGCATCTGGAGGACAGAAGCATCTGGAGGACACGCAGAGACAGAAGCATCTGGAGGACAGAAGCATCTGGAGGACAGAAGCATCTGGAGGACACGCAGAGACAGAAGCATCTGAAGGACAGAAGCATCTGGAGGACAGAAGCATCTGGAGGACACGCAGAGACAGAAGCATCTGAAGGACAGAAGCATCTGGAGGACAGAAGCATCTGGAGGACACGCAGAGACAGAAGCATCTGGAGGACAGAAGCATCTGGAGGACACGCAGAGACAGAAGCATCTGGAGGACAGAAGCATCTGGAGGACATTTTGATGTGGAGGACTTTAAGACATGTTTTTTAGGACATAAACTGAACTGGGACAAAGAGACATTTTAGAAATCAGCTAAAGAAGACATTCACTGACAAATCAGGATATTAAGGTTAACAAACGGTGAGAAATTCAAATATATGAATTTAAAGAAAGAAGATGGACTTTAAAGACAAAAAGAACAAGTCAATATACTTTTAAGGACAGAAAATGACATCAGACATCAGAAATATTGAGGAAAGTAAGTAAAAGCTTAAGCTACCAAGACTCAAACATCAGGGACATTTTCAATTGGACAAGAGAGGATGAACGAGAGAGAAGACAGACAGAACGCAAACTTTAAAATGGACAAACAACAATAATCAGGACATTAACTAAGATTAGTATTGGACAACACATAGACAGTAATAATAAATGTATTAATACAGAGCCTTCTTAACTAAGCTAAAACATCATTAGACACAAAGACTGAACGAGACAGACATGAAGTTACATGAAGACAATGGGACATCAAGAGATAAAGAGATTTGAGGACACAAAAAGTGAGATGATGGGAAAGTGAAGACTGAAATTAAAAGTTTTTTTAAAAAACATACATTAAGACTTAAAGAGGAAAGAGAGAGAGACTGAATTTAAAGGACATCTTGATTTGATGTATCTGGAGGACACTGAGGACATTAGAAAGTGAGAGATATGTCAGAGTAAAAACATTAAGAGACTTTGGACTTAAGACAAGACACAGCACAAAGGACATTTAAATGTAAACAAACCGAAACATAAGAGATGTTTCATGAACTTAAAGACGTAATTGAAGACATTGAGACAGTTTGAAGACATGGATGAGAAACAAAGACAAATTTATATTAAAATATATATTATTTTAAAAAGAGACATGATGATGACACTTAGGAGGACAGCATGTGTTGTTCTAAAGGTTTCATTTTGTTTCCTGACAGTCTGGATGTAAAGAGGATTGAGAAGACGACATCATGTCCCTCAGGTGGACTTATCTCCCGGTCTCACTGGTCCTGGTCCTGGTCCTGATGGGTTCTGTGTCCACAGCTCGCTCTGACAGGAACATGGTGTCCGAGGAGTACGTGGGCGCCACAGTGAACGCCACAGTGCTGGACGGACGAGGAAACTCCGTCCACATGATGAGCAGTGACGAGGGGACGTATGGACAGAATTCACCCAAAGTGGACACCAGGGGGGTCGTCGTCATAGCACCTGCAGCGCATCACGGAGGTGAGAGGACACAACACACACCTGAAGACACAACACACACCTGAGGAGACAACACACACCTGAAGAAACAGCAAGCATCTGAGGGGACAACACACACCTGAGGACACAACACACACCTGAAGACACAACACACACCTGAGGAGACAACACACACCTGAAGAAACAGCAAGCATCTGAGGGGACAACACACACCTGAAGAAACAACACACACCTGAGGACACAACACACACCTGAGGACACAACACACACCTGAAGAAACAGCAAGCATCTGAGGGGACAACACACACCTGAGGACACAACACACACCTGAGGACACAACACACACCTGAGGACACAACACACACCTGAGGACACAACACACACCTGAGGACACAACACACACCTGAAGAAACAGCAAGCATCTGAGGGGACAACACACACCTGAGGACACAACACACACCTGAGGACACAACACACACCTGAGGACACAACACACACCTGAGGTAACAACACACACCTGAGGAGACAACACACACCTGAGGACACAACACACACCCGAAGAAACAGCAAGCATCTGAAGGGACAACACACACCTGAAGACACAACACACACCTGAGGAGACAACACACACCTGAGGACACAACACACACCTGAGGACACAACACACACCTGAAGACACAACACACACCTGAAGACACAAACCCTGATGACACAACACACACCTGAAGACACAACACACACCTGAGAACAAAAACCCTGATGACACAACACACACCTGAAGACACAACACACACCTGAGGAGACAACACACACCTGAAGAAACAGCAAGCATCTGAGGGGACAACACACACCTGAAGAAACAACACACACCTGAGGACACAACACACACCTGAGGACACAACACACACCTGAGGACACAACACACACCTGAAGAAACAGCAAGCATCTGAGGGGACAGCACACACCTGAGGACACAACACACACCTGAGGACACAACACACACCTGAGGACACAACACACACCTGAGGTAACAACACACACCTGAGGAGACAACACACACCTGAGGACACAACACACACCCGAAGAAACAGCAAGCATCTGAAGGGACAACACACACCTGAAGACACAACACACACCTGAGGAGACAACACACACCTGAGGACACAACACACACCTGAGGACACAACACACACCTGAAGACACAACACACACCTGAAGAAACAACACACACCTGAAGACACAAACCCTGATGACACAACACACACCTGAAGACACAACACACACCTGAGAACAAAAACCCTGATGACACAACACACA
This sequence comes from Pseudopleuronectes americanus, assembly GCA_038501795.1. NCBI lineage: Eukaryota > Metazoa > Chordata > Actinopteri > Pleuronectiformes > Pleuronectidae > Pseudopleuronectes > Pseudopleuronectes americanus. The sequence goes on along the minus strand of JBAMIH010000051.1, from coordinate 52,996 downwards.
CCTGAAGACACAACACACACCTGAGGAGACAACACACAACTGAGGAGACAACACACACCTGAAGACACAACACACACCTGAGGAGACAACACACACCCGAAGAAACAGCAAGCATCTGAAGGGACAACACACACCTGAAGACACAACACACAACTGAGGAGACAACACACACCTGAGGACACAACACACACCTGAGGACACAACACACACCTGAAGAAACAACACACACCTGAAGACACAAACCCTGATGACACAACACACACCTGAAGACACAACACACACCTGAGAACAAAAACCCTGATGACACAACACACACCTGAAGACACAACACACACCTGAGGAGACAACACACACCTGAGGACACAACACACACCTGAAGACACAACACACACCTGAAGACACAACACACACCTGAGACACAACACACACTTGAAGACACAAACATAACTGATTGATGATGAAATTTGTTGCTAACTTTTTTAATAAGTGATTGAATCTATTAGTGGTTTTAACGACCGACTCGTTAACCTGTAACCATGACAACGACAGCTGTGGAACGTTTTAAACAAACACAAGCAGCACAACTCCTGAAGATGAACTGAGTGTGTGCAGTGCAGTGTAGTACGTGCGTTGTGTATTGGTATTGTGTAGTGAGTGTGTGAGACACTGCGGAGGCTCCAGCAGCTGAAGGTCACAGTGTCTCTGCTCTGGTGTCAGATTTCTGTCGGACATTGAGGACACTGCAGCCGAGCTCATACTGGGGAGCCTCTGATCAGAGATCAGTTTCAGCTGCAGCTCAAGACATCAACACATCGTCTGACCTGACCCACGAACAGATTTTCAATCAATGAAACCGAATCCATCGAATTCACCTCCATCAGCTGGTCGCTGGTTCGACTCCCATATTGACAAGTGTCTCCTGTCTCTGCTTCACTGTCTTATAAAGTTATTAAAATAACAAAATATAAAGGGACTAGTTGTAATAATGAAAATAATAAGAGTGATAATTTCAGATCTAAAGATGTTATTAATGAGCAGCAACAGTTAATATAATAGTGCAGTGCATTATGGGAGTTCCCCCAGCGGTCTAGACCTATAGCAGCATAACTTAGGGATGTTTCAGGACCTGATACAGAACTTTAGGCTTTATCAAACAAGAAGGTTTTAAGTTTAATCTTAAATGTAGATATGGTGCCTGACTCCAGAACCCAGAGTGGGAGATGGTTCCACAGGAGCGGAGCCTGGCAGCTGAAGGTTCTACCTCCTGTTCTACTCTTACTGACTCTAGAACCACAGGAGAACCTGTACTTTAGGAGCAAAGGGATGGTAACCATGGTAATGCTGTATCTCTCCGGCAGTGGTGGACCGGCAGGGCTGCGACCCCAGCACTCGTTTCCTGGTTCCTCCTCGTAGTGTCCACTGGGTGGCACTGCTGCAGAGAGGAAACTGCACTTTTAAAGAGAAGATACTGAAGGCGGCTGCCTACAATGCCACGGCTGTCCTCATCTACAACAACTCCACCGACAAGACGGTCAAGATGGGACATGAAGGTCAGAGACATTTTACTGTCACTTTGTTAGCAAAGCGTTTAAAGGGAAAAAATCGGATAGTTTTTGCTGTCAACAAATATAATTTGGGACACTACTTAAAAAGTCTTTAGTCTCTTCATACTCTTCCTCTGCCGCAGCTGTTGACGCTGTCAGCTCAAACCCTCAGATTCAGCTCCTGTGCCCCCTCACTAGAAAGCCCAGATGACTAGCCAGCAGGTCCAGTCTCTTGTGATCGGTCGGCTGCTTCCAGCGCCGGTTAGATGTCACAGCCATTGAGCTTGATCAGAAGCCGGAAACAGGCCGGTGCCAACTGATCTGCTGAGACGCTAAAACACAGAATGACATCAGCCTACATGTATCAAAACGTGTGCACAACATGTAAATGTAAGGTCACCAGAAATGAGCACAAGCAGCTACACTCTGTGCTGCATCGCCACCACACCCACGCTCACTGTGATTTGTGAGTTCTTTTCATTCATTCACTAAAAACAATGAGGACAATGAAATCTACAGCCTCTCACATATAGCTCCTCGTTCGCGAGTTTTTGTTTGTGTGTGTTTGAGGTTGTGTGTGTGTGTATGTTATAATGCATCAAGCATGACACATTTGTGGATGTTACAAGCCCAGTAGTAATGGAGGACGTGGTCAAAGCCCCCCCTTCCAGTGTTTTGGGTCTTTGTATGAAGACTTTACCCACACACAGCTGGTAAAGTTAGAAAGTATGGGAATGTTCTGAAAAAGATGTCGGAATTTAGGAACAATATTCATTTTAATCTGGTCGACACAATGTTCCGTATCATGTTTAAAATTGTCCAATTTAGATATAAAAGATGAAAAGAGCAAGTAAGTGTCTGAAGTTTGAAGTCCCATTCCTAAAGGAAACATCGAAGAAGATGAAGAGCAGCAGAGCTTAAATGGAAAACCTAAATTACAAGCAGCTTCAACTTCAATAGGTGGAAGAGACAATACAGTGTCAGTTTTATAAAGGATGAGATCATTGGCGTATATCATCAAATTCAATCAAATGTTATTTGTATAGCCCATATTCACAAATCACAATTCATCTCATAGGGCTCTAACATGGTGACACATCCTCTGTCCTTAACCCTCAACAAGAGTCAGGACAAACTACTAAAACCTTTTAACAGGTAAAGATAAGTAGAAACCTCAGAGACACGTGTGAGGATCCGTCTCCCAGGACGACAGAAGAGCAACAGATGTCACGTGAATGAAAACATCATCTAGATTAAAGGTTCTAGCAACAATCTGAAGATAACTTCAATATGATCTGTCAAGCAGTCCAGCAGGATCATGATCCACCATCCAGATTAGATCCACTTTAGTCCACAGTCATTGTCCACTGCTGCTTATTAGGATCCATCATGAGCCGCCACCTCGGTCCTGGTCCACCACCATTATCTCACTCCAACGCAGCAAAGGATCCTCCATTATTATTATGATCAGCCGGCACGATATAGATCCACCAAACTGGATCCACCACCGCGACCTCCGACACGTGATCCACAAATCATAATCCATGATGATGTGGCCACAGCTGAGGCCCTGGATCTGCGGGCGATAAGGCTAAGGGCCTCCGGGGAAGAGGTCAAGTCAGAAACATGTATTGATGTGATAATGATTTGAGAAGAGGAAGGAGAAGCTGGAAAGAGAAGCTCAGTGTGTCATGTGACCCCGACCTTCTAGACCTACAGCAGCAGAACTAAGAGCAGGTCTAAGACGAGCCTGGACCAGCTCTAACTATAAGCTTTATCGTAAAGGAAGGGTTAGGAAGGGTAATGACACCTTATGAACCCTCGCCTCTGATTATTTCCTTGAAGAACCACATGAGATGGGGGGTGGCTCAAATACTAAATGGGGCCGGGGGGCATCCCTGTAATAATTTAAGTGCATCTCATTTGATGCCAAGGTACTGTCAAATATTAATTTGACCCAGGAGAAGAAAGTGGGTCCAAATTCAAGTCTAGAACGGGTGTGTAAAGGAAGCTCCACCCCATTTGGTCAAAAGCTTTCTCAGTATCCAAGACAACTATAATCTCTGGGGAGGTAGACTAAGTGTATATTATATTAAAGTTGGATTTGAGATATTTGATGATAAAAAAAAAGATTCTTGTCTTACCTGGTTCTGATCCTGTACTTGTAACTGGTTCTGGTTCTGAGTGCAGGTACTGGTGACACAGTGGCAGTGATGATCACAGAGGCGTATGGTAAAGAGATTCTGGCTCACCTGGACAGGAACCTGACCGTCCTGGTCTCTGTGTTTGTGGGTCAACGTGGTCCCACAAAGAACATCAACCGAGGCTCGCTGGTCTTTGTCTCCATCTCCTTCATCGTCCTCATGATCATCTCATCGGCCTGGCTCATCTTCTACTTCATCCAGAAGATCCGCTTCACAAGCGCTAGGGACCGCAGTCAGGTAACACTGCCCCGTTTGAAACTGACAGAGGGTTGCAGGTTGCTAGATCCAAGAATATAGGGAAAACTGTGATGTTGTAACCTAACCCTAAACCTGTCTATGAAGTTTTTTTATTTAAATGTTCTCATATTTCTATATACTCTGTCCATCTATATCTGTGCTCTATGTCTCTCAGCGTCGCCTCGGGAATGCGGCAAAGAAAGCCATCGGGAAGTTGACAACGAGGACGGTGAAGAAAGGAGACAAGGTAAACGCTGAAATGTCCTCGTGTCACTGTCTCACTGTCCATCATTAAGTCCTAACGTGCTGAGCCTGCTGGGAGGTCGGACACACAGGGTCAGGTGTTTGTCATGTTGACCTTTAAGCTGAAGGTCGGATGAACGACCACTCTGACACAAGGTCAAAGGTCACACTAAGAGCACAGGACAGAGGTGGAAAGATGAACCAGAGACTCAAACCAAAGAGACAAAAGGAAATGAGTTTTTCAGAGTGAAGCTGTTGATGTTAACTTGTTCTCCTCCATCTGTGTTGTGTGTCTGTGTTGTTGTAGGAAACTGATCCGGACTTTAACCACTGTGCCGTGTGTATTGAAGCGTACCAGCTCAATGATGTTGTTCGAATTCTTCCCTGCAAGTGAGTCTGAAAACATCAGAGTTTAAGTTTACTGATGCTCTGTAGGAGGATCAGATAAGATAGAAGTTTATTGATCCTTCACCAGGGAAATTCATTTGTTACAGCAGAATGAGGTAGGAAAGAGAATAATAAAAAAGGATGTATAGAATATGTACGTAATATATACACTTCTCTAGAAAAATATGTTTTTCAAGAAATGTACTTGATTAAGTGCAGGTGAGGTTGCAAACCTATCCTGATAATATTTCCTAGTGGAATTATATAAAATGTGAATAAAATTGTGCCGAGTACAGAGCCCTGAGGAACATGAACTCTGGTGCGACTCCTCATGAACTGGACTCGACAGGACAATCTGTGGGACATCGTCCTTTACACCCCCGCCCGTTCACTCCGCTCTGCATCCACCAATCAGCTTGTTGCTCCCTCACTATGAGCACTACTCACTGTCCTGGCTCCTAAATGGTGGAACGAGCTCCCCATCAGGAGAGAAAGTCCACACAAACTTCAGACTACACTTTGGATATTAAATTATTTAAAGAAGTAGCGATTTAGTAGCACTTATATGTCACTTACATGTTGCACTGTCTTGATGGTTTCTTGAAGAAATTGTACTTTCTTGATTCTTGTTGTTCTGGGTTGTTCCCTCATGGTTGATTCACCTATTGTGATTCGCTTTGGATAAAAGCGTCAGCTTAATTTAATGTAATGCTGTGATTGGTCACATAATGTGTTTTCAGTCCGTCTCCTAAGACATGTCTCTGTGTCTCTGCAGACACGTCTTCCATAAAATGTGTGTGGACCCGTGGCTGAACGAACACTGCACCTGTCCCATGTGTAAGCTCAACATCCTCAAAGCGCTCGGCATCATGGTGAGACGCAGATGACATTAACAACTTGCTGTATGGACTGAATGTGAACCTCTTCAACCAACCCCTGACCCCTTCCCTCTGTCCTCAGACCAGTCTGCCCTGTGTGGACAGCGTGGTGTTGGACGTGGAGCGTCTGGGTGTCAGTCAGGCGTCCAGCAGCCAGAGGACGCTGCTGGGTGACAGCAACCAGCCATCCATCAGCCTGGAGCCACTCAGTCCCCCCCACCCCGAGGCCACACCCAGAACACCTGCTGATATCACCATTTCCGTGACCAGTAAGACCACAGCTCAATACTGAACATTTGAATAGTGTTAGTTACACTGATGTTGATTGAACACAAACAGCAGTGGAGTTGATTGATTGATCGATGATCATTCATCTTCTTCTAATGATAAATGTGTTTAAGGTGAATAATGACATCTGTTGCTCTTGTGTCCGTCCGGGGAGACGGATCCTCCCATGTGGCTCTCTGAGGTTTCTACTTTCTGTTTACCTTGTTAAAAAGTTTTTCATTGCTCTCGTTGAGGGTTAAGACAGAGGATGTCTCACTTTGTTAAAGCCATATGAGACATATTATGATTTGTGAATATGGCTAAATAAAATTTGGTTACAATTACAAATTAAATTTCATTGATTGATTGATAATGAAACTGATAGTTTATTCTTTACTTTAACCTACTTTAAGGATTGAATTTTAGCAAAATTAGTTTTTTCATGCAAACCTTTCCCATGATGCATTTCATGACCCCCCCCCCAAAGCTTTTATCAAATATATTGTTCTTAATAATCAATTTGTTATGAAATATTTTGATTCAAATGATCAATAATTGGAACAATTGTTTCAGCTCTGTGTATCATGATCAAAATCAATTGTTTTTTGTTTCGATGACAAATGAACGAATCCCTTCTCCCGTCTCCTCAGGCGGCGGTCACTTCTTCAACAGGAACTCGATGTCTCCTCGCAGCATCGTCAGTGAGATGGAGCTGCCGGACATTCAGGCCTCGCTGGACCTCTACGACGACAACAAGTCATGAGGCCCATTGTCATGTTCACACCCCCCACCCCCGCCAGGGAGGAGTCTGAGAACAACATCCTGGATCAGCATCAATTCTTGACTCAGTTCAGACCTGAATCTTTCATTTTTAAATTTCTCCAGAATGAAATAAAGAGCTGCTGGTCGATATTCTAATTGAACTGCTTGAGCTTAGGAACCAAAACCTGAACTGGGTTCTTCTGGAAGAGCCTGAGTCATGTTGTTCCTGAAAAAGTTCAGTTAACCCTAAAATCATTCCAGTGTTCTTAGGAAAAGGTTCCTGAAATCCCAAACTTCGTAATATGTTTCCTTATCGGGTTCCTGGTTTCTAAAAGTATCCTACAAAATGTTGTGAATTACTTTATCAGTCCTTAAAGGTTCCTGAGTTCTTTAGGGTTCGTTTGAATACGTCTTAGCCCCCTTATACATGTTTGAAGTGTTTATTGGATTCTAAAAGGGATCTTTGGTCCCTGGAAAACTGGCTAATATGTTCCTGCATCAAATGATATGCTCACCTGGAAATGTTTCTGTGCCTAAAGGAGTTCCTGGTTTCAAGTTCCTAACATGCTTCCTGGAAAAAGCTCCAAAATTATGAGGAAATGTTTTCAGGAATTCAAAAAAAAAGGTCCCTGGGTTTTTGGTGCTTTAAGATTCTGGAAACTCTTCTGAAAAGAAAGTCCAAGTTCAGGGGTCAGGGGTTAGAACATTAGAACGCTCCTGGAGAAGTTGCTGAGTGCCTGAAAGGTTATTGATGTCTTTAAATGGTTGCTGTACTCCTGTTCCTTGAAATGTTCCTGGAAATATTGCTCAGCTTTTTACAGATTCTGAGAACTTTTTGACCAGAACCAGAGCAGACAGTCATAACACTGGACCTTCTGATTGGCTGACTGATGCTTACATCAGACACTGCTGGACTCTCTGAACCTGGATCAGGATCAGAACTCCTTGTCTGTAAATACTGTTTGACCTGTTTATCATCAGCCTGGAACCAGGACCTGGACCTGAACCCTGATCCTCTGGAGGAAACATCATGTGAACCCTGCAGTAGTTGACTCATAGAACAAAGAGATATTTGATTTAAAGAAACAGTTGTTTCAGGAAACCTTCTATGTTCCACCACACTCTCTTCCTATTGGCTCACAGGTCGGGTGACCCACGATGAGTCATGGACACGTCTCCTTTGTGTTTCCTGAAGTGATGGACTGCTACTTTAAAATGTATTTAATAGCTTCTGAACTACTCGGTGTCTAATAATCAGATGTAAACAGCATTATACAATCTATAACCTGATCAATCGATCGATCAATATAATCTCTGAAGTGACCTGAACTCATCTGTGTCATATGGTACTGATGATGACGATGATGGTGATGATTGTGACGACAATGATCAGGGTAACAATTTGATGATGATGAAGATGATGGTAATGATGGCCGCGATAGTCATGGTAACAATGTGATGATGATGATGGAGAAGAGTGTGTTCTCCCTCACTGCAGTGTCTTTACTGCCTCAACATTAAAGTGGCATTAACATGAACTCTGTGTTGAACTTCAACATTGATGCCATGTTACAGGGTTCAGTCTGTTCACAGGATCCCATTCATTTCAAAATCATACAAATATCAATACTAAATAGACAAATTAAAGATGTAAAAATGTCAGTATAGAAGTAATCAACTGCATATAATCATAACATTAAAATAAAACCATTAATCAAAGATATTAGAATATAATAACCCTTACCCTATGAAATGAATAATCAATGATATAAGCATAGCGTATTCATATAAAATCATTAATCAAATATATAAAAATGTTAGTTTAAAATAATCAACTATGTAATCATAACGTGTAAATATAAATCATTAATCAGAGATATACAAATGTTTTTTGTATATTCACTATACCTTGCAGGATAACCTGATAACCTTTTCGGCATTCCACAAGGTCTCACTCTTGGTCCATTATTATTTTGCCTATATATACCATCAATAGGAACAATTATTAGTGACCATGGTGGCAGCTATCATTGGTATGCTGATGATACTCAGTTATATCTATCCATGGTACCAGATAACTATGATGCTCCGAACCAAGTTATAAATTGCCTCTTTAGCTAGGGAAACCGGATGAGCAGTAATTTTTTTTAATTAAACAAAGATAAAACAGTAATTCTTGAAATTGGTACTGTGATCTTCGAAGTCTGGAGCATCACAAAAAATATAAAGTAAAGAACCTGGGTGTTATACTTGACTCAAAACAAGATTTGAATTCAGACATAAACAATGTCACAGAGATTGTCTTTTATCATTTCAGAAACCTTGGAAGAGTAAGACCGTACCTTACTCTGGAAGATGCCAAAAAATGAATGCACTATATTCAGGATTACACTGGCTTCTATTGTCACTGAGGATTTAAAATGATTTTACTTATTTTTAAGTCTCTTAATGGTACAGCACCCTCAGACTGTTTATTGGAATATGTTCCAAACCGTTCCCTCAGGTCTTTTGCCACTGGCTTTGGGGAAGCAGCTTCTCTTGCTATGCACCACACATCAGACAAGCTGTTGATAGTTTTAAGAAACAACTGAAGACCCATTTCTACAATCTTGCTTTTAATTAATTGTATCTGTTTTATTTCTTTTCTTTCATTTAGTAAGATTTTATTATTGACCTCTTATTTTATGTCTTTAATTGTATTGATTTGATTGTAAAGCACTTTGAGCTGAATTTTATGTATGAAAGGGGCTGTATAAATACATTTATTATTATTATTATTATAAAGATCAGTATAGAATTAATGATAACTGATGTAATCATAACATTAGAATAAAATCATTAATCATAGATATTAGAACATCACTATAGAAGTAATAATCAATTATCTAATATTAACATTAATATAATATCCAGAAAAACAGAATCTCAAACGACTTGATGACGTTTTCTCGTCACGATGCAGTGCTCGCAGAGGGCGTGACCTGTGTGGTCAGACCCGGAAGTGATGTACATTCTTCTGCCGTCTCCGAAAACAACATCAGTAGTTCCGTGTTTGTTCCGTTATTTTCCGGTGGGGGGGCAGTACCTCTGTGTTATTTTCCGGTGGGGGGGGCAGTAACTCTCTGTTATTCTCCGGTGGGGGGTGGGGGGGCAGTAACTCTCTGTTATTCTCCGGTGGGGGGGCAGTACCTCTGTGTTATTTTCCGGTGGGGGGGCAGTAACTCGGTGTTTTCCGTAGAAGGAGCAGTAACTGTCAGCGTTCTCCGCCAGGGGGCGATGTGGATCCCGCCGGAGGAGGTGCTCCTGGTGGGGGCGCTCTGGGTCTGGGAGCGGGCCAACCCGTTCTTCATTCTGCAGAGGAGGAGGGGGCACGGCCGTGGGGGGGGGCTGTCCGGTGAGTACCTACGGTCCAGGCTGCATTACCCCCCCACACATCCAGGGGTCTAAACATCACTGAGGTTCTGGTTCCCTGAGCTGTCATTTATCACATGGCCATCGTCAGGTCGGTTGTTATGGAGACGGACTTTGTTCTGTCACGTGGCCGATTCAGATCGTCCATCTTCCTAACTGAGTGAAATGAGCTGAAGTGTTTCAGAACTGTGTGAACTCCAGGAGGAGGTCCAGGAGGAGGTCCAGGAGCAGCAGAGGAGCTGCTTCCTTTCTCCTTCAGCAGAGAAACAATCTGTTCATTTGTTCTATTCACTGATTGTTTCATTCTGATTCAAACTGTAGATTTCACTTTGACTTCAGTCGACAGCACAGAGCACCTTTCTGTCTGTAGCTACTGGCTCAATAAAGTTCATAAGTGAAGTGTGAGGATTGATTTAAACTCTGCTGCTGAAGACTCATTATGATTGGGATTGGTCAGATGTGGCAAATAGCGCCCCCTGTATGTGAGCATCTCAGGAAACCCTGTTGTTTAACTCTTCATTAACATGTTCCGTAGACGATTCAGTCTCTGAGTCAAGAACTCGACTTCAGTGTGTTTATGTGTGTTCAACTGGTCTGTGTCTGTACCTGTCTGTCTCTGTGTATATGTCTGTCTGTCTGTACTGGTCTGTGTGTGTGCAGGGCTCCTGGTTGGGACTCTGGATGTGGTTTTGGACTCAAGTGCTCGAGTGGCTCCTTACAGAATCCTGTTACAGACGTCAGATTCTCAGATCTACTGGAACATCGCCTGTGGTGAGTCCACCAGACCGGACTGGACTAAACTGGACCGGACCGGACTGAACTGGACCGGAGCAGAGGGAAAGCAGTGGGATTAGCTGAGTGTTTGTTGACCCTCGGCTGTGTCTTGCAGGCTCGTCCAGGAAGGAGATCACAGAGCACTGGGATTGGCTGGAGTCCAACCTGCTGCAGACCATATCCATCTTTGACAACGATGAAGACGTCACCACCTTTGTCAAAGGGAAGATCTCTGTAGGTCATTCCTTCTGGTTCTCTTCACTGTTCCTCTACCGGTGTACCTGTCAGTGAGTGATGTCACTTCCCACAGGGCCTCATTGCGGAGGAAAACCGTCTGAAGCCGGGAGCGGATCAGGAGGAGGATTGTGGGAAGTTTCGGGAGGCAGAGCTGAAGATGAGGAGGTTGTTCGGGATGCCGGATGAAGAGAAGCTGGTGAATTATTACTCCTGCAGCTACTGGAAAGGAAGAGTCCCGCGGCAGGGCTGGCTGTACCTGTCCGTCAACCACCTGTGCTTCTACTCCTTCCTGTTGGGCAAGGAGGGTACGAGCGGCCAATCACAGGCCAGAGCTTAATCCAGAGTTTTTAGTGTGTGTAGAACAGGAAACTCTTAATATTAATGTAAATATGTTGTTGTATTGATGTTGTTATTGTCCCCCCCCCCAGTGTCCCTGGTGGTGCCGTGGACAGAGGTGACCCAGCTGGAGAAGAACGCCACCATGTTGTTCCCGGAGAGCGTTCGTGTCAGCACGCGTCACACTGAACATTTCTTCTCCATGTTCCTCAACATCAACGACACCTTCAAGCTGATGGAGCAGCTGGCCAACATCGCCATGCGTCAGCTGCTGGACAACGAGGCGTTTGCTGCCGACTGTTCGCTGCCCCGACCCGGAAAGACCCTGAAGAACGTGTCTGCGCTGAAGAGGTATCACTCAGCTCAGTGCACCAAGATTACAGGGTTCACCTGTTTTCATATGTACAGTGTGTGCGCATGTTTGTGTAGTTTGTTTGTCTCTGATATTTGTTTGTGTTGTTTGTCTAATTTTCAATCAAATTTTATTAGCATAGTCTCATATTCACAAATCACAGTTTGTCTCATATATCTTAACAAGAAGCAACATCCTCTGTTCTTAACCCTCAACCACAGTAAAAGCACCAAAATATCTTTCTAACAGGAAGCGAGTCACATGTGAGGATCCGTCTCCGAGGACCAGTACAATAGATGCTGCATGGTTTTATGTGTGTTTGCTTGTTGGCAGGGATCTGGATGCGCGGGCGAAGAACGAGCGTTACCGTGCAATGTTTCGTCTGGTGCAGGACGAGCGTCTGGACGGACACACGGACTGTACGCTGTGGACACCGTTCGCCAAGATGCACGTGGTCGGACAATTGTTTATTTCTAGTAACTACATCTGTTTCAACAGCAGAGAAGAAGATCTGTGTCAGCTGATCATTCCACTCCGAGAGGTAAGTGAACATGTCCTGTACTAAGAAGCAGAGTTTGTGGTTATTGGATTAGCTTCAGGTTGATTTCAGTCCTACAAAGCTCATTCACTTCTTATCAGTGTAAATTACCATGGTAACTTATGCTGAACAGAAGAATGACTGTCTTAAATTAATTCCTGCTCAGGCACTATGGTAACTTATGCTTCAGAGCTATCCTGCTCCGTACCAAGATTATGGTCTAGCTATGTTTAGCTGTCTCTCAAAGAATGAAAGTTGGAAACAAGTTATTGAAAGGCAGTTCCGCAAACTTGTTTCGTCATGCTCACACTCTAATGCCTGTGATCCGAATAATTTAAAAACCAAGTGTTAATACAAGGTTTCCACGACAGAGAAATAATCGGTTATATGCGCCACTGTTTCAGGATGCTGGAATACTGAAGGCCGAGTTATACTCGGCCTTATAAGACACGCAACACGCCCCTTTTGTGCCCTCTGGCGTCTTGCGTGCGTCAGCCAATTTTTCTAACTATCCGACAAAACGACGTGAGCCTCACGGAGCCCGCAAGGCTTGTGATTGGTCGGCTTACTACTTCCCGTCCGGAGTCTAGCTTCCGGTTTCATGCCCCATAATACGCGGAAATCACGGAAGATTTAGAAGAACGAATATGGAACAAATAGATGAGCACTTGGCAGAAGAGATCTGAAAGTATTACCGCTTGTATAACCCGTCACTGACTGGCCGATTTGTCCGCCAGAAATAGAATATGAGGAGCCGGAGCGGCGATGTAAATAAAGAGTCGACGAAGAAGAAGTCGTCTCTTCTTTGTGTGTTTTGTCTTCGACAAAAGAACGTTACTCCGCCCAGTGTTCTGGCGGTGAATTGCGTTGCAACACGCGCAGCACGTTAGAGAAGTATAAACCAAAACGAGTCCGTCGATGCAGCTGCGTGACCTTCTGCGGTTGCAGTCGCAAGAGTATAATTCGGCCTTAACCTAATACAATACAAAGCTAAAAAGCTCATGTAAATCATAACCATCCCATAAGCTGGTCATATATATCCTGTGCCAGATGTTTAATATAAATTCTAGACCAATTTTTTTTAATAGAGCCAGAGAGCCCATTTTATTTATTGTTTATGTTTTTTAGTCGTTAATGTTTTATTTATTTTGGATATTTCAACATTTGAATGAACCCTAACCCTGACTTAGCCTGACTGGGTAACTGAAATATATCCTGGGTAAGGTGAACTCAATTTATGGTGCACCAACATGAGTTTAAATAATTTTAATGGAAACATATCTAACAATAAATCTTCAATCTTATTGATTGATTGATTCGTATGTGTTGGTCGTGATGTTTCCAGGATTTTACCCATAATCCTCTGCTCCTCAGGTGTCCATTGTGGAGAAGGCGGACAGCAGCAGTGTCTTACCATGCCCTGTCTCAATCAGCACCAAGAACAAAATGAATTTCCTGTTTGCTAACCTCAAAGACAGAGACTTCCTGGTTCAACGCATCTCCGACTTCCTCCAGCGAACACCTGACAGTGCTTGGGGCAACAGCAGCCCGCTGTCTCTGATTGGTCCCTCGGTATGTCACTCATTGTCATAAGCGGTTTTCAAACATGAAGTCTGTAAAGTTGTGGCAGTGTAACTCACTAATCAGTCTTTAGTGAGTCCATCCTTTTTTTTGTACTGGTGTCCAAATGTTACGTTTATTTAATTTTCCTGACCTACCCTCATCGTGATTGTCAAATTCAATTTTTTTTACCCACGATGCACTGTGAAAAGTTGTGTACAACCGATGGTTACTAGCTGAGCAATGCGTGCGTGCTCGCTCCCAGACAGCGCGTACACACACACACACATGCCCCAGATCAGAGCTTGTGCACTTGAAGCAGCCACTCAGTGACTCCTCGGGTCTCAGCTGCTCTGGGATCAGCTGCTTCAGGATCAGAGCAGAAGCTGCAGCTGGTTTGTACCGAGCTGGAGTTTCTGTGTCCTCCTCCACTCGGCTCTCACTGGAACACACACTCATCACTAGTTCCCAGGACCTGATCAGGAAGTCACTGGGTGCTGGTTTGATTCCTCAGTTTATCAGACTCATTGAAACATCATGAGAACGACTTTTCCACATGTTCAGTTCAACACGAGACGCTCACACAGGACTCAGTGTTCAAATGAGCAACACACAGACATGATCCGTCTCCATCGATTCAGAACCAAACACACTTTTCTTTTGATTTGTTAACAACCTGATCCTCTGTCATCCAATCAGAGAGAAGAGTTGATTTAATTTCACTTTCGTTTTGATCTTTTGCCGTCAGCTGTCTTCCAGTGTCACTCTCTCCTCATCTGGAGGATCTCAGTCTGCCCACAGGGGGCGCCAGTACCACCCCGGTCTGCCCACAGCCAGTAAGAGTCTGCTGCAGCTCTACTACCAAGACACTCCAGAGGACCTGGGTCCCAAAGCCGTGAGTTCATGTCCCAGAATGGATCCATGTGGTACCGTGATGAAGTTCTGGTTCTGTCACTGAGTAGAACTGTTAGATGTTGATCAGTAAAACTTGATGTGTAACATGAAGTTCGTCCTCTCCCCCTCGACTCCTCCTGCAGATGAAGGAGAAGATGAAGGAGGAGTCGTGGAACATCCATTTCTCAGAGTTTGGTCGAGGAGTTTGTATGTACAGAACATCAAGAACCAGAGAACTGGTTCTCAACGGGATCCCAGAATGTCTGAGAGGAGAGCTGTGGTTACTGTTCTCTGGTCAGTATCCATTCCTTCATTCAATAACTCATTAGCTCATTTATTCATTAATTAATTTGTTCATTCATTCACTTAGGGGCCCAGAATGAGATGGTGACCCACCCAGGTTACTATGGAGACCTGGTGGAGCAGGCCATGGGGCGTTGTTCATTGGCGACAGAGGAAATCGAGCGAGACCTCCATCGGTCGATGCCTGAACACCGAGCGTTCCAGAACGAGACGGGCATCACCGCGCTGCGCCGCGTCCTCACCGCCTACGCCCACCGCAACCCCTGCATCGGATACTGTCAGGTCGTTAGGTCACATTAAATATATTATTTAAAACTGGTAACAATTAAAATAACGGCAGGTGAAATAATATAATATCAAAAACTTTTCATTAAAAGAAATTGTAAAATATTTGATCTTAATAATCAGAAGGGAGTGGCTGTGGTTACAACCTGTCAATCGTGTAGGCCATATCCCTTCAGTAGATACATTGAATAAAGATGGAGGTTATCTGCACCCCCCCAGGCCATGAACATCGTCACCTCTGTCCTGCTTCTCTACTGTACGGAGGAGGAAGCCTTCTGGCTGTTGGTGGCGCTGTGTGAGCGAATGCTGCCTGACTATTACAACACCCGGGTTGTAGGTCAGTAACAGTCTGTGACCTCTGTGACCTCCGGCTCTCAGATGAGGGGGGGCCCTGTGTGACATAGTGTGTGTTCCTGCAGGAGCTCTGGTGGATCAGGGTGTGTTTGAGGAGCTCACCCGGGCGTTCCTCCCCCTGCTGTACGAACACATGCAGGACCTGGGCGTCATCTCCACCATCAGCCTGTCCTGGTTCCTCACCCTCTTCTTGTCTGTGATGCCGTTTGACAGCGCTGTCCTATTGGTCGACTGCTTCTTCTATGAGGGCATCAAGGTCATCTTCCAGGTACCATCCCACTAGTTACTGACTGCTCATTGGTTAAGTACTAACTGGTAACCGACTGGTTGCATCTCTCTTTTCCTCTGACCTCTGCCACCTGTAACTACTCTCCTTCCTTACTCTGAATCTACCTCCAGGTGGCGCTGACTGTACTCCATGACAACATGGACGCCCTGCTGTTCTGCAGTGACGAGGGAGAAGCTATGACCATCCTGGGCAGGTACTGAAATGGTGGACAGGTAGAGACAGTGGACAGGTAGAGACAGAGGACAAGTAGAGACAGTGGACAGGTAGAGACAGTGGACAAGTAGAGATTGGACAGGCAGAAACAGGGGACAAGTAGAGATTGGACAGGCAGAGACAGGGGACAGACAGACCCAGAGGACAGGCAGAGACTGTGGACATGTAGAGATTGGACAGGCAGAGACAGGGGACAGACAGACCCAGAGGACAGGCAGAGACTGTGGACAGACAGACCCAGTGGACAGGCAGAGACAGAGGACAAGTAGAGACAGTGGACAGGTAGAGACAGTGGACAAGTAGAGACAGTGGACAGGTAGAGACAGTGGACAGGGAGAGACTGTGGACAAGTAGAGACTGTAGACAGGTAGAGACTGTGGACATGTAGAGATTGGACAGGCAGAGACTGTGGACAGACAGACCCAGAGGACAGGCAGAGACTGTGGACAGACAGACCCAGTGGACAGGCAGAGACAGAGGACAAGTAGAGAGAGTGGACAGGTAGAGACAGTGGACAGGTAGAGACTGTGGACAGGTACAGACTGTGGACAGGTAGAGACTGTGGACAGGTAGAGACTGTGGACAGGTACAGACTGTGGACAGGTAGAGACTGTGGACAGGTACAGACTGTGGACAGGTACAGACTGTGGACAGGTAGAGACTGTGGACAGACAGACCCAGAGGACAGGCAGAGACTGTGGACAGACAGACCCAGTGGACAGGCAGAGACAGAGGACAAGTAGAGAGAGTGGACAGGTAGAGACAGTGGACAGGTAGAGACTGTGGACAGGTACAGACTGTGGACAGGTAGAGAATGTGGACAGGTAGAGACTGTGGACAGGTACAGACTGTGGACAGGTAGAGACTGTGGTCAGGTGGACATGTTAATCTAATAAAATGTGTTTGAATGCAGGTACCTGGATAATGTTGTGAATAAACAGACAGTGGCCCCGCCCATCCCTCACCTGCATGCCCTGCTGACGAGCGGAGATGTCCCCCCCCCTGAAATCGACGTCTTTGACCTCATCAAGTCGTCCTATGAGGTAATTTATCTGTCCGTCCATCTATTCCTCTATCCCACTGTCTGTCCATCTGTCCAACCATATATCAACTTCCGTCTCCTGAGACAGTTTCTTCTTCTCTGAGCAGAAGTTTGGTAGCCTGCGCTCTGATGTCATCGAGCAGATGAGGTTTAAACAAAGGTTAAAGGTCATCCAATCCCTGGAGGACACGGCCAAGAGGAGTGTGGTACGTACTGATAGCATGCTAAAAGAGAATGCTAACATGCTAATGCAGATGGAGTGTTTATACATATGTGTGTGTCCAGGTGAGGGCGATGATGACGGAGTCGGCTTTCAGTATCGACGAGCTCGAGGACCTCTTCTGTCTCTTTAAGGTAAAAACAAGAATCATTCCGCGGTTTATTGCATCAAAGTGGACATTGTCATTTATACTTCTGAGCTAACCTCTTAGGGCTAGGGTTAGGGTTAGGGTTAGCAGTTCTTGCTCTGTGTCTCAAAGAAAGTCAGACAGGTGGAAGAAAGTTTTCAAAAAAAGTTAACTTGGAAAGTTTTTGTCACGCCCTTGCTCTTAATATCTTTGATCAGAATAAACTAAATAATTCTAAAGTTTTTCTGTCACAGTTAGTTTATCGAAGTTCTGTTGAATCTTTTATTAGTTATTATTTTCAATCTGTGAAAGGTGCAGTGATTCCATCGTCTCCTGCAGTTAAATGCAAAGTTAAACCTAATTCAAAAAGGCAGACGTGTGTAAAACCTGATTGATTTGGTGTGAACTCTTCCTGTGGTTCTGTAGCTGCAGTTCAAACTGGATCCATCTTCCTACACAACTCTGTAGATTTTAATCATGAATCACTTCAGCATGTTGTGACTCTGCAGGATCGTAGTGTCTCACTGAGATATAAAGGACGAGTGTCAGTGAGGATCATCACAGACTCAAACCTGTGGAGTTAAACAAGTCAAAACCTTGGACAAAGAGATTTATAGCTCATATCCAGAAAATTACAGTTGTCTCATAAATAATACATTGTATAATATATCATATATGGATGTTAAGAAGGATCAACTTCCTCTGTTCTTGACTCAACAAGAGTCAAACAGAAAGTGATCAGTGATGAAGCTCAGTCCCATGTGAGGATCCTCTCCAGGGACACACACAGGTGCTGATGGACCTGAACACATCAACACAACAGGATTCACTACATGAGAGGAACCAGTTTGTTACTTCATGTTTAAAGTGTTTCTACATCAAGTCTGATGGAGATGAAGCAGCAGAGGAACTGAGGAGTTCCTGGTGGTAGAAGATGTGAGGAGACACGTTGTGCATCAAGAAGACTTGTTGTTGTCATAGTCCATAATCAGGATCCACCATGATTTTTGTTGATTATTTTTGTTTATTTGTTACATTTATTTGTTTATATTTGTTTTGTTTGTTGTGTTGATTTGTTTGTTGTTGTTGCCGTCTTCAGTCCAAACACATGACGAGTTGTTACTGGGGCTCCAGCAGTTCTGCAGCTGAACGTCATGACCCCAGTCTTCCGTACCTGGAGCAGTATCATATCGACCTGGCTCAGTTCTCTCAGCTGTTCTCCTCGCTAACCCCCTGGGTCTGTGGAAGCCACACCCCCTCTCTGTCAGCCCGCCTCTTCAGACTCCTGGACCAGAACCAGGACGGACTGGTCAACTTCAAAGAGTTCGTCACCGGACTCAGTGAGTCCACTTCCTGTAAACCCTAGTTCTGGTTCCGATGTCTCTTACCAGGGGCGGATATTTCATCTCAGCGGTGCAAGTCCCTAGGGAATACATTCAAAAGTAGAGAAGCAACACCCATAGGGTCATATACAGCTTCTTATATTATTTATCTATTAATTGGCTGCAAGGACCCTTTTTGGATTGCTCTGAATATTTTTCCTCTTCTTCTGTTGCAAAATAAATTGCATGTAAACATACTTTGAAACTCACAAAGTTGCGCAGGTGCATCAGGTCTGGTGAAAATTTTCATATTTCTATGTGATGGGAAACGTGCGTCCAAAATTGAATAGCGACCCATACACATTTTTAAAGGAGGGTCCTCCTATTCATTTCGCCTAGAAAAAATGTAATTTGGCTCACATGTGTATCATGCCCAAGACGCACAAATAATCCTCTTGCTCTGACCACACCCACCAGGAAGTCGGCCATTTTGGATCGAACATGCAAATGTGCCTTGATTTGGGGCATTTTTACATGTGCTACAAAATCCTGCCCCTACATATTTCATCCGATCGACTTCAGATGTATTGTTTGTAATGGAGGGACTTTCTGAGTTTTAGTCAGGGGGTCTGGCCGTGGCCTGATAGTGAATTTCATTGATTTGAAACATGAAGTGCTTTAACATCCATGTATATTGCCCAATAAGCCTCAAACATCTCATGTACGACAAATGTCCTGCTTTGAACAGATCCACATGATAATATTCAATTATAGTTATAGCTGTAACAGGAAATGTCATTTTACATTCAGGAAGTTCTCATAGGCCTTACAACGGGCTTAAAAAGCACTCAGTTTGAGTCATAGAAGACAATGTTCGTAGGACGCAAAATTAAACATGATGTTAGTGCTTCATAGTACAGGTTCTAGATCATATGACCATCCTGATCAAAACATTATCCTTGTAAGTTAAACTACAAAGTTTTCTTATCCAGCTCTGAGCGTGTTCATGCGACAGAGGCCGAGTCGTCTGTATGATTGAAAACTTTGAATTAAATATGAAGTTAACCCTGCTTCAAAAATCATGTGAGAACATGGTCCTCTCAGTTAATGTGTTCTCTCTGTTTCTACAGGTGGGATGTCTCATGGAGACATGATGGAAAAACTTAAACTGTTGTACAAGCTCCACCTCCCCCCAGGTAACCCTTGAACCCCCACATCACATGTGACCTTGAGACAGGATCAAACATGGTGGTTTGGTCTGACCAGTTACCCAAAAACACCCAAATAATTCCATCAGTTTAATCATCTATCAGTTTGTTTGTTTATTGGTCTTTGTCTTTTGTCCTCGTGCATTTTGTTTATATATTTGTTTGTTTGTCTTTAAGCTCTGTGTCAAGAGGAAGCAGAGTCTGCTCTGGAGGCGACACACTTCTTTACAAAGGATAAACAACGAGGTTAAAACCGATCAAAATAGAAATAAACATGTGATTAATATATTTACACTGTAAATATACATATATTTATATAAAGTCGTTAAATATAAAATTATAATGTTTATTATAATCATCTAAATATAATATATATGTATATAATATATATTTTTTAATGTGTTTAAAAAGTATGATGTAATTCATGAATCCGTTTGGTTTCTTCAGAACCTCCCTTCCTGTCTGATCCGGACTCTTTGTGTCAGCAGCAAGTGACCATAGGTTTGTGATGCTGTGATTGGACAGAACCTGTAGTTGCTCCCCTGGCAATGATGTCATATATAATGAGCTCACCAGCCCTGCTGTGATACCTGCAATATGATATCAGTGATGGGGGCGTGGCCACATGCCAAAGATCATAACAGGAATTATGACGTCACTGGACGACCACTCAACATCTCAGTGACTCACACTGTTATTGATTGATTGACAGGTGAGGAGGGGGAAGTTGCAGCTGGAGACAGTGAGGAGAAGAAAGGTAAATGATGAAGTTCAGGTCCATGTTGCAGGTGGTTGGTCCACTCGCTGGTTCCTGACCTTTGACCTGTGGTGTGTTTCAGAGGAAAAGGTGAAGGACTACCGGTACTACCTGAGGATGTGGGCCAGAGAGAAGGAACCCAAGTCAGAGACCATCAAAGACCTGCCTCGCATGAACCAGGTAAGAACGTGTCAGGTGTTTGCAAGGGCTGAGGTGTGTACATGTGTTAACGTTTGTGTGTGTGTGTGTTTGTGTGTAGGAGCAGTTCATTGAGTTGTGTAAGACTCTGTACAACATGTTCAGTGAGGAGCCTCTGGAGCAGCAGCTTTATCACTCCATCGCCACTGTGGCTAGTCTGCTGCTGCGCATCGGCGAGGTCGGCAAGAAGTTCAACAATGGAACCAAAAAGATTGAGACCGCTGCTGCACAGGCTCCGCCCCCTTCTCAGAGGGAGGAGGGGCCAGGTGAATCCCGGTTGTGCGAGGCGCTGGCTGACGCCCACCTGGAGCCCCAACCTCTGCACATGTCCGACGAGGAAGCCAAAGATGACATGTCCCTGTCCTCATACTCAGTGGGGAGTTCCGGGTCGCTGCAGTGCAAGGACATGGCAGACAACTCTGTGCTGATTGGCGGAGAGCAGCGACAGGGCAATGTCTTGGATGTTGATTGGTCAATTACCTTTGAGCAGGTACTTGCGTCACTGCTGACGGAGCCACCGCTTGTTGATTACTTTGAGAGGAAGGTGGACATCCAGAGCAAGATCGTCAGCTGTAAGACTCAGCGGGCAGTGGAGCGCCAGATTAGCTCCGCCTCCGACCAGGAGGTCCCCCAGCAGTCGGTCTGACTCGCCTTCATCTGGCCTGATTGATTTGTTAATCCTGTATAAAGTCTCAGCACTAACAGATTTTAATGTCGAAACATCTGATCAATTAATTCAAAATCTTGCACAGGAGGTTGATTTCAGAAATAGGAAAAAGAAAGTTTAGAAATATAAAGTGAGAAATAATTAATGACACTTTTATTTTAATGTGTGTGATGATGCTGTTTACTTCCTGTTGGCTGATGAATTCTGAGGATTTTAAATCCATCGTGTTGATCTGTATTGTTCTAATAAACACTACTTCTTTTTTGGTGTCCCGTGGATTTAAAATTCAAAATATGAAGTTTTATTTCCTGATGATTTTTAATATTTAATATTTTATGTTTGTGTTTATTTTTTTTACATCTTCACACAAGTATTAAAATCTTCACATTAATCTTTATTGTATGAAAACCAAGTAAAATCACTGTTTTATTTTTCTCTAGTTTTGATAAATACGTTAATTAATATGTCAAATTATTGATCATTAAAAACTAATTAACTAAGAACAATAAGTGACTGGATTTAATTACTGATGACAAATAAAGTTTTATAATAAATAAAACAATGATTAATTTAAACAAAGAAGCTGATAAACAAACAGATGCGATTTTTAGACTGAATTTCTCTAGCGCCTCCTTCAGGAAAGTGTTAGGGGTATGTCATATTAAGACATCAAGACGCTAAAGTAGGAGTTAATTTGTAATTTGTTAATGTTTATTATCTTAATGACCGAAAAAGATCCACATCAGAATGTTCCAGAGAGAAAAGAAGTCATGTTATTAATAATTCATGACTTATTATGAATTTATTTGCTGAAATCTGCGTGTGACACCAGAACTCAAATGTTTGGTTCCTTTAAAGCAAAAAATCCATTTAATTCGTAAATTTTTAATTTGTATAAGAAAGACATAAACATTTCAGTGTTCTCTGTTCTGATTCTCATTCTGAAAGAAAATAAACATTTCTTTGTTAACAACGATACAGTTTTGTTCTCTTGAGGATCTGGATGTCAACATTGTTTTCAGATATATTATATAAACAATATATAATAATGACATTATATCCGTCAGTGGAATAACAAACTCTTCCTTCAATGTGTTTGACTTGATGTCACTGAAGTGATTGTAGATTATTAAAATGTTTTCATCCTGATTTTATTTACTAATTCTTTGTGCTGTCCTTTTTAATTTTTATCATTTTTAATGAGATCTAAAAAATTCTCTCCTCTTTTATTCATTTATCTAATTTTTTTTCTTCAGTCAAAATGATTTCTAACGTCAGGGACTGTATTGTACTTTCTTGTTTTGTAATTTATTTTTTAAGTACCGTGAAGTTCCTCCGGCCTTTAGGAGGCGCTCTGACGATAAATGCTCATCGATCCCGCCTCGACGTAAACTGTGACGTGTCATCACTCTGCCAATAGTCCCGCTAAAAATCCCTCGGACTTTAACCGTCGACACCAAAACAAGAACCGGAACCAGGATCAGATCCGTTTAAAGACGTCATGGTGCAGGAGTTTCACGTGGTTCGATGTTTCACTTGTGAAAAGTTCCAGGTTCAACAGGTAACACACATTGTGTGTGTGTGTTTGTGTTTGTGTTTGTTTGTGTTTGTTTGTGTGTGTGTTTGTGTTTGTTTGTGTGTGTGTGTGTGTGCGCGCGCGCGTGCGTGACTCACTCTGCCCTGCTCTGTGTCTGTCAGGTGAAGAAGGCGTCCAGGTGGAGCTGTAAGGTTTGTGGAGAGAAGCAGTCCCTGCTCAAGGTCAGAATTTTGACAGCTGCAACAACTGCGACTTGCAAATATGCTTCTTTTTGTGGGTTACCAAGTTTGAGGGTTCCTTGTTCAAACTTGGTAACCCACGTTTGAACAAGGAACCCTCAACTGACTCAATATTAAATGGAATCTTAACCTTCTCTGTGGATGGTGTCCCATGTGCAGAGCATTCATGCATGTCAATATATTTGAACTTTTCATGTCCTGATTTGAAAGAATTTAAAGTCGTGACAGACACAGAAATGTCCCCGATTGATTGTTTGATTCATTCACTGTCAGGAGTTTGGGCGGGGCTCCGGGGCGGACTGCAGACGTCATGTTCAGAAACTGAACGCCATGATGGGAGCCATGGTGGAGGAGCAGGAAGAGTCACCATGGTAACCAACCTGTCCCACAATACACTGCAGCTTGGTCTGCTGTCAGGATTCTCATCTGTGTGTGTTTGTTACAGGGAACCTGAGGAGGAGGAAAACGACCAGGTGCGTGCGCGCACACACACACACACACACACACACACACACACACCCCCATCAGGTAACAGGGTTTGAACTCTGCTGTGACAGGTGACAGTGACACAGACTCAGGTGAGTCGCTGGAGCAAATACATGGCAACACCTGAGGAGGCGGAGCTAGAGGAGGAACAGCAGCTGCATTTCAACAACATGACTGACAGGTGTGACGTTGTTTATTAAAAGAAAACAAAATTTAGAGCTGTTGTATGGAATTCAAAATGCGTTGATTAAAGTCACAGTCATGACGGTCGTCTTGCTTGAACCCCAAATTTCCCCCGCATAGAAAAAAAAGTGCGACCCATAGAAGCAATTTATAAATGAGTGACTGGCAGTAAACTGTACTGTACGAGACTAGATAAACTTATATAAATACAGATCATTTACTACATAAAGTTAAACATGTACATTAAGTCTTGTGTTGTCCTACAAAAAGTAAAAAATGTTATGGTATAGAACGTTAAATGAGTAAATGTATATAAATACATTTATAGAAAGACCTTTGACCTCTGTTTTCCGACAGGAGGAGAAGAGATTCACCCGAGCAGGTACGATGATGACATCACAAACCGGTTTAACCAACTCTTGATCTGCTTTCACTGTTGATGCTGAGTCCGGTTGATCTAGAACCAACAGTTGAGAATGAAGGTGGTTCTGGACTAATGTGGATCTTTTTGGATCCTCTAATTTTTTTGTGTCCTGAAAATGTCCACATAAATTTTTTTATTTTTAACTCAAATGATTGATGACCTTTTATTTTTTAATTAATTTTTTCAGTGTTTGTTGTACTCAAATTTTATTTGATTCAGTATAATTATCAACGTTGGACTTTCTGTCCTTCTCTTTCAAAGTTCTGCAGGAACCCTGAGAAACCATCAGCCAGCACCAGCCGCCCCCCCGAGTCCAGCCGGGCCCGCTCCAGGTCACCAAATGAGACCAAATTGAGTTGCGGTCATTTTTCGAGGGGGACTTGTTTCCTCGGTTGTGACTCTGAGCTGCAGGAGTCACGTGATCCAGTTGCTAATGGGGGGTGTCAGCGAGTGGGTGGGGACACATCTCTGTCCTCTGCTGACATCATCACCAGCTCCCGCCCACTACTTCCTGTTTCCTCCCTGTTTGAGACTGAAGACGATTTCAGCTTTGACAATGACGACTTTTAATTAGAATTAAACCTGACAATGATTTTCCATCGTTAAATCTACAGACATTTGTTTGTTTCTTTGTTGTTGTAGTTTTTTTTTATTCCCTTTTGAGGAATGAAAACCAGAATAGTTTCAGGTTGATGTCAGCGATAAGATATATTTGTATAAAAGAAATTATTAAAATTTGCTGATTAAAAAAATCCAGACCTTCAGCTCTTCATGTTTTTATTGTTGAGATCATCACAAAACAAACTCTAATCAATGAGTTTAAGTATTGATTAACAAGTTAAAGTTTTGAATAACAGAAATCATCTGACAGATAATCGTAGGGTACAGAATAAATGATTTGTAGTTATGCCATTGGTTCAGAGCAGGTGATGTCAGTGATTACATCACAATGTTGGCACTATCACGGTTGAGGTGGGCGGGGCTTCTTGGCGTACTGGATGGCGTCGAGCGCGGCTCCAATGTCGAAGTCTTTGGCCTGAAGGAGTCGAGTCAACCACCCCCCCTCATCATTGAAGCCCATGGACAACATGAGGGACAGAGACTCGATCAGACGGGGGTCCGCCTCTGGTGAGGGAGGGGTCAGAGGTCAGCAGGGTCATTAAGACTAATCAGACACTGGAGCAGAATGTGGTCTCACCTTGAGGCAGGTGAGGATACAGAGCTTCCTCCCTCAAACCGGTTGGACCTTGCTTTGCTCCTGAAAAGGGGTCCTGGTCCTGGTCCTGGTCCTGGTCCTGGTCCCCACGCAGCAGGGACTGAAGTTCTCCAGTGGAGGGGTCAACCTCTCTGGGGCTGAGGTGAGTCCACTCCTCATCAGATTCTCTGCCAATCTGAAAACCACACAGTCACTTCAATATCCGGGTCTGAAGTCGGAATGTGAATTGGCTCTGAACCAGAATCTGACCCAGGTTAAACATTTTGTAGGATTATTTTCTAGAAATTTTCAAGAAATGATTCAGAAATCCTCAGTTATTGTCTATTAAATCGTAATTATTATATATAATGTATAAAGAGTGAAAATCTGTTAACGTGATATTAAGTGAAGAACCTGTTCTGGATTTATAATATGGATATAGTGATTAATCAGATGAATATAATGTGCTCTCAGTTAATAATTGAATAATTAATCAATGTATTTTCTGTTAGTGATGAATCAGCAGATGGAACCGGACTCAAAACTCAGCTGCTTCTGAAGAACTGACCTTTGACCCCTCACTGCCGACTCCGTCCATCTCCACGTCACCACACCCACCTGAACTCTGACAGGTTTTCACCTTCGACCTCTGACCCTCGTGCTCCACGTCGATGTCCACGTCAATACCTGACATCACATATGACAGCACTTCCTGTTTAATGTCATTCAAAGCTCATTTTAAGCCTTCAACTATGCTTTGACCTCGAAAAGACCATCACTTCCTGTGTGAGAACCAATCAGAAAAGCTTTGCTCTCCTCAAATGTGAACGATGACATCACTCACCCAGCGGGCTCAACATGGCCGCCACTCCTTCCCCGATGTTCTTCAGGAAGTCCACGCTGACCTGAGAAGCTGCAGACAGAGGTCAGAGGTCATTTAGGTCACAAAGATCATTATCATCAACATTGATTAAATCTCTGGTTCTGACACTGACCACAGTCAGAAGCCTGTTCCTGGTCCTGGGTCTGGTCCTGGGTCTGGTCCTGGGTCTGGTCCTGGGTTTCATCCCGGCCCTCGGTCTGACCCTGGTTCTGGGTCTGACCCTGGTTCTGGGTCTGACCCTGGGTCTGGTTCCACATGCATCTAATCCTCTTCATATTATGAAGTTTATTAAACATCCCCCGAGGAAACCACTGCTGAGAGACAGAGACAGAACTGTTCTCACAAACGTTCTGGATCAGGTTCATCCTTGTGGATCAGGTCACGTTTTTTCCTTCTCATTTGTTCAAAGTGATCATTTGGACTTTGTATTCATGCTGTGATTGACAGACAGTTGACGTAAAGTCAGCTGCTGCCCTCTGGTGGTTAAAGCCACACTTGACCACTCTAGTAGAAACATTCAAAATAAAAACATTAAGAATCAAGAGTTCGATGTTATTTCTTTCCCATGATGCACCTCACCTGCAGCGGGTGCCAGATGGGCAGCAGAGCGTGCTCGGTGTGCGTCCCTTTGGCCTGGCAGGTGGAGCAGAGGTCGTAGTTCGGACAAACCGAACACTTGAAACGAGTTCCCACCACGGGACCTTCACAGCCGTCACAGGTGACGTTAGGGTGCAGAGCTGGGGGCGGGGCCAGGTGAGGGGGCGGGGCATGGTTGGGAGGAGGTGGGGCAAAGGTGAAGGGGGGGAAGGCGTGGAGAGGAAAGTCTCGACGGTGCTCCTTTTTTCTCTAAAAAAATTTAATACAACTTTATTAAATCAAAGACACACAGACAATTTTAATTAACCTGATGATTAAAAGCAATTATTGTTGGCTTTTACGATTATAGATGATTAATATCTTACCAATATAAATCACATGACTATTCACATACACTAGTCATGTGGTGCAAACAGGTGAGTTTTGGCTTGAGTAGATCACATCAATCAATCAATCACGTTATTTGTATAACCCATATTCACAGATCACAATCTTTTCTCATAGATCTGAACAAGGTGCATGTACCTTTGATGAAGAGGCGGAAGGTGTTGTCCTTCATACACGACAAACCCATCGTCAGTTCCTCATCAGAGGAAAACGCCACCAGGTCTCCATCTTCATCTGAAATGATCAACATCATCTTCATCATGTATCATTAATAGTATCCATATTTAAACATGTATCATTAATAGTATAAACATATATACATGTATCATAAATAAATATGTATAATTAATAAACATTTATCATTAATAGTATAAACATATATACATGTATCATAACTATACATGTATCATGAATAGTATAAACATATATACATGTATCATAAATAAACATGTATCATGAATAGTATAAACATATAGACATATATCATGAATAAACATGTATCCTTTATAAACATGTATCATGAATAGTATAAACATATATCATGAATAAACATGTATCCTTTATAAACATGTATCATGAATAGTATAAACATATATACATGTATCATTTATAAACATGTATCATGAATAGTATAAACATATAAACATGTATCATGAATAGTATAAACATATAAACATGTATCCTTTATAAACAAGTATCATAAATAAACATGTATCATGAATAGTATAAACATATATACATATATCCTTTATAAACATGTATCATGAATAGTATAAACATATAAACATGTATCCTTTATAAACATGTATCATAAATAAACATGTATCATGAATAGTATAAACATATATACATATATCATGAATAAACATGTATCCTTTATAAACATGTATCATGAATAGTAGGACCGTGCCTCACCTCTATAGAACATGTTGAAGTTCTTCAAGTTGGTGAAAACTGACGCAGTTTTCTTGTTCAGTTGATCGAAGGAAACTTCCTGATTCATCGTGAACCTTCGGATTTCTTTCACCGCCTCGTCTTTACCGAGCAGGTAAATCTTCACCGTGACCAGCGACATGTTTACTAACCGAGTGAAACTAACGAACTAACACTAACTCGACTGGAAGTCACTGGATGATAGACTAAACTAACACAACTAACTGAACTAAACTCACACAAACTGCGTCTGACACTAAAGAGACAAACTTTGTGACGCAGCGTCAAATCCTCACTTTAATGTTTACTTCCGCGGTAGACGTCACCTTCGTGTTGAAACGTCAACGCTGACACGGCCTCTCATTGGTCCCCTCACGAAGTACCACCAACCCGACCAATGTGACACGGAGGAATGACTCAGCACTTTCCGCTGTGGGACTTTCCCCTCCGCGGACCAATTGGATTCATCCAAGTCCAGATGAGTCATCGTCATGAGACAAGATGACGAACAGATGTTATTTGTTTTCAAAGTTTACATCAGTGTTTAGGAGAACAAAATAAACAGTTTATTATCTTTATTCATATAAATCTTTTCTAGTTTTGATGAAACTTTATACAATTTACAGAAACAGGTGATTGTATCTATGATTCAGTTAAATAAGTGAAGCTTTTTTGTTCTGTCATGCGTTGAAGAGTTATTGTAAATGTTCATTCTTCCATCTGTTGAAATTGAGCTTTTCATTTTGCATGTGTGACAAACCTTTTATTGGTAAATAAAACGTTTACCAATAGGACGACCACTCTACCCATCTGCCACAGCCGCGCTTTAACAGAACACAATCAGGTTAAATATTAGATATCAGGGTTAGGGTAGGTGAACTGTTACTTTTTTAGTTATTTTGTGATTACTTTAGTATTTGTGTTATGTTTGTAGCTATTCAATATTGTGATATATTTAATAATGGGAATAGAAGATGCTTGTGTGACCCTTTAATATTTACAAATTAGTTATAGTTAATCATGAAATAGAAGCAGTTTTTATATTTATTAATGAGATATGAAATAGATAGATAGATAGATAGATTACTTTATTCATCCCCGAAGGGAAATTAAGTCGTCATAGCAGCCGGTACATTTGAATACAATAAAATACAATACAATAGAATAAAATAAAATAAAAAGTACTGAGGTAGAAAGAATAAAAACAGAATCACAAGATAAATAGGTAGATAAGGTGCAGTGGCAAGATGACGGTAATAGTACTGATGATATGATGGTAATGTTATTGTTATTGTTAGACAGTATATCAAAATAGTACAGTATATATAGTATATAATATAACATAATATATATTTATATGTGATAGTAATTATACCAATATAATAGCAGTATATATTAATAATGGCAGCAACAGTATATATAATAATAGTAAGTATAATAATAACAATAATATGTACACATGTATAAATATGTGTTTTTGGACTTATACATACAGTGAATGTACCAATAGTATGATATATAGTAGAGGGGGTATAAATATAAGTATTTAACTATACAATAGATAATATAATATACTATGAGTGTAACAGAGTGTGCAAAAGACAGTATTATTGTATAAAATGATATCTGGTATCAATATCGTTATATTAAAACATTTCACATATGATGTGAGGTAATTACACAGTGCAAGGAGACAGGTATTCAGTGCAGTTCTGTGATGGTGGCTCTGACAGAGGTAGATGTGTTGAAATAATACAGTCCTTAAATATGTTTTTAATATATTCAATTAAACAATTTAAAACTAAAACCCCTAATGAAGAACAAAAAAGAAGAAAAACTTAAATCACATCACCTTGTCACCGTGCTGTGTGCTCTTAGGCCACCGACCCATTTGGGTCTTCTTCAGGTCCATAGGCACAAAATCAGAAAGTATCTCTCTATATCTAAAATAATTGAGGCTTCGAATCTGAGCTGTGAAGATGCTTCTACTAGATGGTCAGAGCAAGAGTGAGGCTGGGAGCTCCTTTATTTATACCTATGATTTATACACAGCCCCTGAGTCCAGGCTGCTCCCCCTTTGAGCCTACCTTATTGTGTTTATTGTAGGGCTGTCAAAATTCACATGTTAATCAGAATCAGAATCAGAAGTATTTTATTGCCAAGTAGGTTTACACCTACAAGGAATTTGCTCTGGTAATTGGTGCATACAATGAACATAGAACATTAAAACGTAATAACATGAAAACGCATAAATACAACATACATAGGAAAGGCAATAAAAAATAGAAAACCAGTATATATTTACTCACTGTTTACCAATATTTATACAAAGTAACATTTATTTTGACATAAACATTTCTGAATAAAAATATATAAAAGATATAAAAAGTGAAGTAAAAAGTGAAATGCAAAATGCAAAACAGTAAACAGTGTTCGATTGCAATATGCAATGTAATGCAGTATAATTAGAGCTGTGAAAAATAACGCGTTAACATGTTATGATTAAATTACAGGATTAATTCGTTAATTTTTTTTAACGCATTTAACGCATGCGCAGAAGGACCTTCCAATTTACCCACATTTCCACCCACTCTGCACTAGTCACCACTCTAATGCAGTCACTCAGACGGCCGCTGCTATTCAAACAAACACACATCATCTTCTGGATGGGAAGATCGTGCTCCAAAAAAACAAAGATGGAACATTCAATAAAACCAAGGTGATATGCACACCCTGCGGGAAGACGTTATTGTTTCACCGTAGCAAAGCCGCGTAAAGTTCCACCTCAACGCGGAGCATGCTTTGGTCGGCGAGGGGCGTTCAAGGGGAATCCGCCAAACCAGCTTCACTCGCAGGACACATTGTGCTAAAGAAGCGGTCAGCTTTACTGTCAGAGAATGTGAAGTTAGTTTGCCTCACCAACTGGCTGAATGAAAGCACATTGGAGAAGGAGATATTCTTGAATAACTTTTTTTGTGAAGGTCGTAGAGACTTGGAAAGTGGTTTCGTCTGAACTAATTTGGGTCCTGCGGATCGATTGGTACCATCCACGAGCTTCTACGACCTTGGGAAGGGGTCGAAGGATCAAATGCCCAAAATCTGAGGAGATATTCTTGAATAACTTTTTTTGTGAAGGTCGTAGAGCCCTGGAAAGTGGGTTAGGGTTAGGATAAGGGATGAAAGCATATAGGAGAAGGAGATATTCTTGAATAACTTTTTTTGTGAAGGTCGTAGAGCACTGGAAAGTGGGTTAGGGTTAGGATAAGGGATGAAAGCATATAGGAGAAGGAGATATTCTTGAATAACTTTTTTTGTGAAGGTCGTAGAGGTTAGGGTTAGGGTTAGGGTTAGGTATAGTGAAGTTATCTCGATGACTCCCCCCGCTTCGTCCGTCGACTGGGTTAGGTGAAGACGGTAATATCCATGAACCTGACTATGTCAGGTCCAATGTTATGCACGGGCCCTCCTGGGTCATGAGGTGCTCCTCACTTGGTGTTTTTACCGTATATATACACAATGAATACTTTTCTGGTGGCCCTGCCCAAACAAAGGGTTAGGGTTAGGATAAGGGAAGAAAGCACATAGGAGTAGGAGATATTCTTGAATAACTTTTTTTGTGAAGGTCGTAGAGACTTGGAAAGTGGTTTCGTCTGAACTAATGTGGGTCCTGCGGATCGATTGGTACCATCCACGAGTTTCTAGGACCTTGGGAAGGGGTGGAACCACTAATTGCCCCCAAATCTGAGGAGATATTCTTGAATAACTTTTTTCGTGAAGGTCGTAGAGACTTGGAAAGTGTGTCTGTCTATAGCAAACTGGGTGTTGCGGATCGATTGGTGCCATCCCCGAGCTTGTACGACCTTGGGAAAGGAAATTGGAGAAAGTGGGCGGAGCTCAGACTAGGATAAGGGAAGAAAGCACATAGGAGTAGGAGATATTCTTGAATAACTTTTTTTGTGAAGGTCGTAGAGACTTGGAAAGTGGTTTCGTCTGAACTAATGTGGGTCCTGCGGATCGATTGGTACCATCCACGAGTTTCTAGGACCTTGGGAAGGGGTCGAACAACTAATTGCCCCCAAATCTGAGGAGATATTCTTGAATAACTTTTTTCGTGAAGGTCGTAGAGACTTGGAAGGTTCGTCTGTCTATAGGAAATTGGGTCTTGCGGATCGATTGGTACCATCCCTGAGCTTGTACGACCTTCGGAAGTGGTCGAACGAGTCAATTTCCGGAAATGGGAGGAGCTAGTTCCGAATAAATTATTTCTGGTGTAATTTCCCTGCCCTCTGCCACCTTACTTGCAGTCTTACTTTTCAGGTTGAATGAAGAGGAGCCTGATGTGTAACCAGACTAGGGTTGCAAAGGGGCGGAACATTTCCGGTAAATTTCCGGAAAATTTCCGGAAAGTTTCCATGGGAATATTCAGCTCGGGAATTTTGAAAAAAAAATATACACAAATTAAACGCTGAGCACTAAAAACATCATTCAAAACTCTATTTTAAAGACGTATGGAATGCAGCACAAGCTGCACGTTGAATTTCAACCCTGCACTGTGCATTTCTCCATCACATGCACAGATAATTGCCAGCATCCTGCACATTACAGCAGGGCTATTGAGGGTTAGGTTAGGGGAAAATGACCCCCCTCCTTTAAAAAGGAGGAGGAAAGTGCACGGTCCTTCACACCAGGGGGCTCCCTGGTCCCCATATGTCACAGGTCCTGTGCTCACATACTAATACAGTAGTTATAACACGCTATGATAATAGATACGTGGACTTTTCAAACGAACTATTTACAAATATACATAATTGAGGCTTAGGTCTCTCCGCTCGTCTGAGGGAGGGTTCGTGGCTTAGTCAGGTAAGTATTTCAGGTAAGTATTTAAGGTAAGTCAATTTATAGCTTTAGTCTGGCCCTGTCGCGACGTTTCGAAATCTTTTGTTTCTTCCTCAGGCAAGGGCAGGTAAGTCTGTCAGTACGAATTAAGTCATGTCATCCCCGTGGTGGTGTCAGTCTGAGACTGGTTGGGACAACGCACTCACTTTTAAATCCCATCCAGCTCCTCCCCTTTGCAGAATTTCCCATTTCTGAATTTTCCAGTTTCCTTGACATCACAGATTTACCTTTTTCGCAATCAATCCAATATGCTTTTATTGTGTGGCTTCAATTAATAGCTCCAGTCAAATCTATTATAGGCCCATACTACATCCAGTTGGGTGGGGTCTTTCAGGGAATTTTTGCCTTTTACTGGTCTTTCATCCTGTACTGACTCTCCTAATTAAAGCTAAGTCTAACCAACTGGTGTGGAGTCTTCGTCTAATCCTCAACAATTAAGTTCTTGGGTGAAGTTAGTACAGATAAAAATGCCCTGCTTAGGGTTTAAAGGTTAGGTTCAGGCAAGGGGTCAATTGGTTAGGGTTAGGGTAGAGGGTCCCTGATTAGGGATATCATGACTCTATTCTCAAATTAGAGTTGAAGTCTGACTAAGAGTCATGAGAGCACAAGACTACTGGACTGAGGACCAGGAAGCGAGACCCCGGTGGAGGCACTGGCCGGTAGGGTTAGGGTTAGGGTTAGGGGTTAGGGGTTAGGGGTTAGGGGTTAGGGGTTAGGGTTAGGGGTTAGGGGTTAGGGGTTAGGGTTAGGGGTTAGGGGTTAGGGTTAGGGGTTAGGGTTAGGGTTAGGGTTAGGGTTAGGGTTAGGGTTAGGGTTAGGCGAAAACGGTAATATCCATGGACCTGGAAAATCAGGTCCAATGTTATGCACGGGCCCTCCTAGGACATAGGATGCTCCTCACTGGGTGTTAAGACCGTAGGGATGTTTTGTGCCTAATGTATGAATCCAATATTTTTCTTGTTTTTTCCTTAAGGAGTCTGTCCATAAGGGTCCAGCTTGTAACACTGTGATTCTCAGCGATTCAATTTTATGTGAAATAAAATGTTGAATCAAGTGTGTGTCTGTTTTTTGTCCGTGTTTTATGTTATATTTATGTTGGGACAGTCTCTTCCTGACTGATTGTTTGGTCTCTCCAACATATTTCATTTTACATCTGGAACAATAGATCATATAGACACAATTGTGAGTTTTGGGATCAATCGGAGATTCTAGTTTAATTATTTTTTTAGATCGTAGATTGGTTGCAAAGTGTGCATGTTTGTATTCCAAACATGGGGATTTGGCAACATCTATTAGTGGACTCATTTTGCTTTTAACCAGCCAGTCCTTTAAGTTTTTGTTCCTGCGGTAGGCTGTGATGATTTTATGATTTTGAAGGTATTTGGTCTTGCCCAGGAATTTGTTAAAATTGTGATGTGTGGTGTGATTCAGACACAGGCTCTGCTTTAGAATAGGTGGTAATAAGGGGGATCATCTTTTGTGGTTTCCCTTCTGTTACTTGTTTAGGGGTCAAAAAGGTCTTATGGATTTTGTTTAAAAACCAATATGAATAGCCTCTGTGTACCAAGGCTTGAAATAAAATGGTCTTGGCCTCTTCAAAAGTAATGCGGTTGACTGCATATTCTGTGGAACCGAAGTAATTGTGATTTGATCAAACCTTTGTAAGTGTGTCGTGGGTGATAACTGTTTTTCCAGAGTAAAGCGTGTGTGTCCGTGTCCTTGAAATAAACTTTAAAATCCAGTTCTCCTGTTGTGGTGAATTTTTCTCCTTTAAGTGTTGTGACATCCAAAAAGTTGACTGATTGGTCATTGATCTCAAATTTTACCGTGATTGATGGGTGGTGATGGTTTAATATTTTAATGAACTGGTCGAATTCCAGCCTAGAATGAGTCCAAACTCCCCAAATATCGTCTAAAAATCTGTAATAATGAAGTGGCTTGAGTGGAGATTTATCCAAAGCTGATTCCTCCCAGTGAGCCATAAAAATGTTGGCATAGGAAGGAGCAAACCTCTTGCCCATGGCTGTGCCACTGGTTTGTAAGTAGAAAACATTATCAAATTCAAAATCATTTCTGATTAAATTGATCTCTAGTAATTTAAGAAGGTGACTATCAGGTCGTTTGTGTTTGGGGAATCTATTCATCCATAATTTAACCGCTTCAATGCCAGATTTGGTCTCAATATTTGTGTAAAGGCTGTCGACGTCTATGGTGAAGAGGTAAGAATTGGTAGGTATATTAATCTTTTTGATTTTATCTAAAAAATCATAAGTGTCTTTAATGTAACTAGTGTGTTTTGTTGAGATTGGATGTAAATGGTGTTCTATGAATTCTGCAGAGAGGTAGGTTTCACTATTGCAGTCTGACACAATAGGACGGCCCGGCGGTATTTCATAAGGTTTGCTCCACTTTGCAGGATCCTTGTGGATCTTGGGTAATAAATAAAATATTCTTGGGCGGGGATTAGTGTTACCCAAGAGATATTGTTTCTGTTTATAGTTTATATAGCCCTCCTTGCACATTTGATTGATAATTTCGGTTACCATAGGTATGGTATCATAAAAGATTGGTCCAGGAAGTCTTTTATAGTGGTTCGAATTACTAAGTTGTCTTTTGGCCTCCCACGTGTATTGGTCTCTGTCCATGATCACCACAGCACTGCCCTTGTCGGCTGGTTTTATAATAATTTGTCTATTATGTTTCAATTGAGTTAATGCTTGTGCCTCTTCAGAGGATAGGTTAAGTTTATCTCTAATTGACCAGTTGAGTGATTTGGTGGCATATGTGTCCGCTTGGACCAAGGAGCGTATTGAGCGTGGTAGTGCACTTAATTTAGGTGTCCAGTTGGACTTGGGTGTGAACGGTAAAGGTTCTTTAGTTCTTTTCTTCTCAAAGAAAGTGGCGAGTTTAACCCGTCTGTGATAATCTTGGATATTAACTATCATTTGTGATTTTTGACCTCTATGAATTTTTGCTGTGGGTATAAAGGTAAGGCCCTTATTTAACACCTGTAGTTCAGGCTGGGTTAGCTGGAAGTCTTTGGCCAAAACAACTACATTCTTTGATGTGAACCCTTTACCATTATCTGGGTTATTTGTTTGATCACAATTTTGATGTGGAACGATATTTTTCTTGGTTGAGTCCAATTTAGGTGGCCCCCTCCCAATAATGGGCCTTAGCGGGCCTTTAAGTTTAAATGTTTGACCCAGTGCTGTAACATGGCGGCAGCTGTGGTTGTTGTCCAATGTATGTTATCAACCTCGGTGGTGAAATCTTGGGTTGGTAACGGGGGTAAGAAATTCATGTTAGCCTCAATATGTGTATTAAGGATCTTAAGATTGTCCTTCTCATTTATGGGCAGGGCAGTGGAATAATTGATGATGGGGATCCAGATTTTGGCGGATGGAAATTGAATTTTGGCCACCCTCAGAGCCTTCTGGAGCTGTTTGATTGAGGTCTCTTTGGGCTTTTGTTCCCTATGGTTTATACCAACTGATATAATCATTTCTTCTACTGAAGTTGTAGGTTGGCATTTGTTCAAAATGGCCTCAATGTGGATGTATTTAGCTCCAGGGTAGCTATCAATGTGAAGATGTGGAATCTGGATTTTGGGAATCCTGAGTAAATTTGAATCACCTATGATGATAAATTTTCCTTGGGGTTCAAGGTGCCAATTTACCTGTTTTCGAAAAACATGTGAGTGTCCCCGAGGTCTCCGAATAGAGACAGTGTCTGATGTGTCACTATTGTCATTGTCTTCTGGTTGTTCAGACACGTTTGACTGATTCTGTTCATCTTCCACAGGTTCCTCCAGCTGAGCGGTGAAGTGTGAAGGAGAATCATCCATGGACGAAGACCCATCTTCATGGGCGTCATCCATGGAGAGATCCTCCTCCGAGGAAGTGTGGTAAGCCTCAATAGGTTGGTGAACCTGAACCATCCTGTCCGGATGTGGTGGTAAATCGATTGTCGTTCTTCTGGGTGTCATGGTTTTATTTGTGCACACTGGTTCTGAAATAAGTGTATTGGTGATCTCTTTTGTGACACAGGGGTTCGAAGTTATTTGTCTTCGCTGTGTTTTGGGACTGGGTGTCCTTGGGGGTGTCTGTGAAGGTCTAGGTTGTTGTGTTAGGGGTGAGGTTCCCCCGTTCGTCTGGGGGAGAGGTGGAAAATAAACCATGTTAATGGTGTCTGGTTCCTGTGACTCTCTTCTGACCCGTCTGGTGTAGGTTTTGGGTGGTTTGTCTGTGTTTGTGATTCGTGTAGGGTAGGTCTCCCCTATGGCTTCTGCCTGGGGTGTCTGTTCTTCTTGTTGGGTTATGGCTATAATATGCGCCTCAGTCTGCTCAATAGTTTCAGGCAGCATCCTTTTTTGGAATTTTTTTCTTGCCCATTTGGTGGCTATATTGAAAGCTAAAAGCCAGTCTGTGGTGAGTAAGGGTTCCAGTTCTGAAAGCGTAACTGTTATGCCCTCAAGGTAGTGGTCTTTGAGAATCATTTGGGTGGTGTAAGCCCATTGGCGGGCATTACCATCCAACAATGTTCTGGTGTTGTCTGTCATGGAGACTGGTTTAATGACATTTGTCAAATAGTCAGTCAGTCTCTGGAAGGTGACAGGTGGTTTCTTGTTTTCATCATTGTCATGAATTTTGACATTGTTTAGGTGATGTACTTGCCTAATCAGGGTGTACATCTTGCGGGTCTGTAGGCCCAGGTCTGTATTTTTCAATGGTGTATAAGGTGGTTTAGAAGTGTGGTCTGTCTGTGAGGGTTGGATTCTATTGAAAGTCTGTCCTCTTTTTCCTTTGTTATTAAAGTTGTAATAACGAGTGTTTCCTGTACCTGTGGGCAGGTTTTCGTAGAAACCACGTTCCCTACGTGCGTCAGGTCGTTGTTCTCTGTAGTTGCCATGGTAATACCGAGTGTTGTCTGTGCATGTGGGCAGGTTCTCATGGAAACCACGTCCCTTATGTGCATAGGGTCGTTGTTCTCTGTAATTACCATGGTAATAGCGAGTGTTGTCTGTACGTGGTGGAAAGTTTTTGCCAAAACTATGTCCTTGCTGTACATTCTGTTGTTCTCTGTTGTTATCATTGTGATATTGAGTGTCCTCTGTTCGTGTGGGCCGGTTTCCATTGGAACTTCCTCCCGTTTGTACGTAGGGTCGTTGTTCTCTGTAATAACTATTGTAATAGTGTTGAGGTGGAAAAGAATGGGGAGAGTCCCGACGTCTCGGTCTCCTCTCCTCCATTTTGTGACTCACTCCTGTCCAGGAGGAGGTTTTTACTACATCCGCGTAGGTACGGGAATGGTCTCTATCAGGTAAGTGGTCGTTCGGGTAATTGATGCGTTGGCGTGGCCTGTCTCTGGCTTTGCCATATTGCACCAATCTCCAGTCATCCATATTTGTAATTAAATTCTTAAAGCCCGCCGCGACGTTTCGATATATAAATAATATCTTCTTCAGGCTGTGGGCTTGTAAAATATTTTTCTGATCGGTAATAATTGTGGAGCTCTTTCTCCTAGGCTTGTTGAAGTCAGAGTGAGAGGTGAGCTGTCTGCAGTTCTGCTTTTATAAACTCTGCCTCTGTCTGGCTCCTCCCCCTTCTTATTTCACTCTCTCCTTCTCTCTAGTGTTCTGGATGCACTTAGTGGATTAGAGGTAGTACGAAGGTGGGATCAAATTGAAAATAAGGTAAGTAAGTAACAGGTAAGTAATTAATTGTTTTCCTTTTCAGGTAAGGTATTAATAAAGGTAAGTATAATAAAGGTAAGTATAATAAGGTAATAACATATTTTTTTGTTTTTTTTGTTTTTGTTTTGTTTTTAGTTTTTTTTCCTTTTTTATAAAGAAGAACTTTTTGCAATTTTTTTGAGGAATACCACTTGGTTTGTTATGAAGTATTCTGTAATGTTTTGTGTTTTCGTGAACAAGACTAATCTGTTGAAATAAAGCATTTTTTCAACTGGTATTATTCTTATTATTTCTGGTTAGGTTTTAAGTGTAATCCTCAGTTGTTTTACTCTTAATTTCCAGTCATATCCATGCCTTTATTCATATTTTTATTCTCCAACCGTATCGTGCCCTGAACCAAAATGGGATGGGGGTTAGGTTTAGGGCCAGGGGTCCTGGGGTTAGGGTTAGGGAAGGGGTCTTGGGGTTAGGGTTAGAGCAGGGGGTCCTAGTGTTAGGATCAGGGCAAGGGGTCTTGGGGGTTAGGGTTAGAGCAAGGGGTCCTGGGGTTAGGGTTAGGGTAAGAGGTCCTGGGGTTGGGGTGAGAAAGCAGGGTCCTGGGGGCCGTTAATTCCCGGTCTCTCTCTCGATGGTTATTTTATGGGAGTCGATTCTAGAAGATTGGACATAATCAGTCCAGCATGGAGGAAACTGAATAGTGTTTAGAGGAGCATCCTAATGTAGTCCTAGGCGGCACTGGCCAGGGTTAGGCGAAAACGGTAATATCCATGGACCTGGAAAATCAGGTCCAATGTTATGCACGGGCCCTCCTAGGACATAGGATGCTCCTCACTGGGTGTTAAGACCGTAGGGATGTTTTGTGCCTAATGTATGAATCCAATATTTTTCTTGTTTTTTCCTTAAGGAGTCTGTCCATAAGGGTCCAGCTTGTAACACTGTGATTCTCAGCGATTCAATTTTATGTGAAATAAAATGTTGAATCAAGTGTGTGTCTGTTTTTTGTCCGTGTTTTATGTTATATTTATGTTGGGACAGTCTCTTCCTGACTGATTGTTTGGTCTCTCCAACATATTTCATTTTACATCTGGAACAATAGATCATATAGACACAATTGTGAGTTTTGGGATCAATCGGAGATTCTAGTTTAATTATTTTTTTAGATCGTAGATTGGTTGTAAAGTGTGCATGTTTGTATTCCAAACATGGGGATTTGGCAACATCTATTAGTGGACTCATTTTGCTTTTAACCAGCCAGTCCTTTAAGTTTTTGTTCCTGCGGTAGGCTGTGATGATTTTATGATTTTGAAGGTATTTGGTCTTGCCCAGGAATTTGTTAAAATTGTGATGTGTGGTGTGATTCAGACACAGGCTCTGTTTAGAATAGGTGGTAATAAGGGGGATCATCTTTTGTGGTTTCCCTTCTGTTACTTGTTTAGGGGTCAAAAAGGTCTTATGGATTTTGTTTAAAAACCAATATGAATAGCCTCTGTGTACCAAGGCTTGAAATAAAATGGTCTTGGCCTCTTCAAAGTAATGCGGTTGACTGCATATTCTGTGGAACCGAAGTAATTGTGATTTGATCAAACCTTTGTAAGTGTGTCGTGGGTGATAACTGTTTTTCCAGAGTAAAGCGTGTGTGTCCGTGTCCTTGAAATAAACTTTAAAATCCAGTTCTCCTGTTGTGGTGAATTTTTCTCCTTTAAGTGTTGTGACATCCAAAAAGTTGACTGATTGGTCATTGATCTCAAATTTTACCGTGATTGATGGGTGGTGATGGTTTAATATTTTAATGAACTGGTCGAATTCCAGCCTAGAATGAGTCCAAACTCCCCAAATATCGTCTAAAAATCTGTAATAATGAAGTGGCTTGAGTGGAGATTTATCCAAAGCTGATTCCTCCCAGTGAGCCATAAAAATGTTGGCATAGGAAGGAGCAAACCTCTTGCCCATGGCTGTGCCACTGGTTTGTAAGTAGAAAACATTATCAAATTCAAAATCATTTCTGATTAAATTGATCTCTAGTAATTTAAGAAGGTGACTATCAGGTCGTTTGTGTTTGGGGAATCTATTCATCCATAATTTAACCGCTTCAATGCCAGATTTGGTCTCAATATTTGTGTAAAGGCTGTCGACGTCTATGGTGAAGAGGTAAGAATTGGTAGGTATATTAATCTTTTTGATTTTATCTAAAAAATCATAAGTGTCTTTAATGTAACTAGTGTGTTTTGTTGAGATTGGATGTAAATGGTGTTCTATGAATTCTGCAGAGAGGTAGGTTTCACTATTGCAGTCTGACACAATAGGACGGCCCGGCGGTATTTCATAAGGTTTGCTCCACTTTGCAGGATCCTTGTGGATCTTGGGTAATAAATAAAATATTCTTGGGCGGGGATTAGTGTTACCCAAGAGATATTGTTTCTGTTTATAGTTTATATAGCCCTCCTTGCACATTTGATTGATAATTTCGGTTACCATAGGTATGGTATCATAAAAGATTGGTCCAGGAAGTCTTTTATAGTGGTTCGAATTACTAAGTTGTCTTTTGGCCTCCCACGTGTATTGGTCTCTGTCCATGATCACCACAGCACTGCCCTTGTCGGCTGGTTTTATAATAATTTGTCTATTATGTTTCAATTGAGTTAATGCTTGTGCCTCTTCAGAGGATAGGTTAAGTTTATCTCTAATTGACCAGTTGAGTGATTTGGTGGCATATGTGTCCGCTTGGACCAAGGAGCGTATTGAGCGTGGTAGTGCACTTAATTTAGGTGTCCAGTTGGACTTGGGTGTGAACGGTAAAGGTTCTTTAGTTCTTTTCTTCTCAAAGAAAGTGGCGAGTTTAACCCGTCTGTGATAATCTTGGATATTAACTATCATTTGTGATTTTTGACCTCTATGAATTTTTGCTGTGGGTATAAAGGTAAGGCCCTTATTTAACACCTGTAGTTCAGGCTGGGTTAGCTGGAAGTCTTTGGCCAAAACAACTACATTCTTTGATGTGAACCCTTTACCATTATCTGGGTTATTTGTTTGATCACAATTTTGATGTGGAACGATATTTTTCTTGGTTGAGTCCAATTTAGGTGGCCCCCTCCCAATAATGGGCCTTAGCGGGCCTTTAAGTTT
The DNA here is from genome assembly GCA_038501795.1 of Pseudopleuronectes americanus. NCBI lineage: Eukaryota > Metazoa > Chordata > Actinopteri > Pleuronectiformes > Pleuronectidae > Pseudopleuronectes > Pseudopleuronectes americanus. The sequence continues at coordinate 10,809 of JBAMIH010000051.1, read as the reverse complement.
AAATGTTTGACCCAGTGCTGTAACATGGCGGCAGCTGTGGTTGTTGTCCAATGTATGTTATCAACCTCGGTGGTGAAATCTTGGGTTGGTAACGGGGGTAAGAAATTCATGTTAGCCTCAATATGTGTATTAAGGATCTTAAGATTGTCCTTCTCATTTATGGGCAGGGCAGTGGAATAATTGATGATGGGGATCCAGATTTTGGCGGATGGAAATTGAATTTTGGCCACCCTCAGAGCCTTCTGGAGCTGTTTGATTGAGGTCTCTTTGGGCTTTTGTTCCCTATGGTTTATACCAACTGATATAATCATTTCTTCTACTGAAGTTGTAGGTTGGCATTTGTTCAAAATGGCCTCAATGTGGATGTATTTAGCTCCAGGGTAGCTATCAATGTGAAGATGTGGAATCTGGATTTTGGGAATCCTGAGTAAATTTGAATCACCTATGATGATAAATTTTCCTTGGGGTTCAAGGTGCCAATTTACCTGTTTTCGAAAAACATGTGAGTGTCCCCGAGGTCTCCGAATAGAGACAGTGTCTGATGTGTCACTATTGTCATTGTCTTCTGGTTGTTCAGACACGTTTGACTGATTCTGTTCATCTTCCACAGGTTCCTCCAGCTGAGCGGTGAAGTGTGAAGGAGAATCATCCATGGACGAAGACCCATCTTCATGGGCGTCATCCATGGAGAGATCCTCCTCCGAGGAAGTGTGGTAAGCCTCAATAGGTTGGTGAACCTGAACCATCCTGTCCGGATGTGGTGGTAAATCGATTGTCGTTCTTCTGGGTGTCATGGTTTTATTTGTGCACACTGGTTCTGAAATAAGTGTATTGGTGATCTCTTTTGTGACACAGGGGTTCGAAGTTATTTGTCTTCGCTGTGTTTTGGGACTGGGTGTCCTTGGGGGTGTCTGTGAAGGTCTAGGTTGTTGTGTTAGGGGTGAGGTTCCCCCGTTCGTCTGGGGGAGAGGTGGAAAATAAACCATGTTAATGGTGTCTGGTTCCTGTGACTCTCTTCTGACCCGTCTGGTGTAGGTTTTGGGTGGTTTGTCTGTGTTTGTGATTCGTGTAGGGTAGGTCTCCCCTATGGCTTCTGCCTGGGGTGTCTGTTCTTCTTGTTGGGTTATGGCTATAATATGCGCCTCAGTCTGCTCAATAGTTTCAGGCAGCATCCTTTTTTGGAATTTTTTTCTTGCCCATTTGGTGGCTATATTGAAAGCTAAAAGCCAGTCTGTGGTGAGTAAGGGTTCCAGTTCTGAAAGCGTAACTGTTATGCCCTCAAGGTAGTGGTCTTTGAGAATCATTTGGGTGGTGTAAGCCCATTGGCGGGCATTACCATCCAACAATGTTCTGGTGTTGTCTGTCATGGAGACTGGTTTAATGACATTTGTCAAATAGTCAGTCAGTCTCTGGAAGGTGACAGGTGGTTTCTTGTTTTCATCATTGTCATGAATTTTGACATTGTTTAGGTGATGTACTTGCCTAATCAGGGTGTACATCTTGCGGGTCTGTAGGCCCAGGTCTGTATTTTTCAATGGTGTATAAGGTGGTTTAGAAGTGTGGTCTGTCTGTGAGGGTTGGATTCTATTGAAAGTCTGTCCTCTTTTTCCTTTGTTATTAAAGTTGTAATAACGAGTGTTTCCTGTACCTGTGGGCAGGTTTTCGTAGAAACCACGTTCCCTACGTGCGTCAGGTCGTTGTTCTCTGTAGTTGCCATGGTAATACCGAGTGTTGTCTGTGCATGTGGGCAGGTTCTCATGGAAACCACGTCCCTTATGTGCATAGGGTCGTTGTTCTCTGTAATTACCATGGTAATAGCGAGTGTTGTCTGTACGTGGTGGAAAGTTTTTGCCAAAACTATGTCCTTGCTGTACATTCTGTTGTTCTCTGTTGTTATCATTGTGATATTGAGTGTCCTCTGTTCGTGTGGGCCGGTTTCCATTGGAACTTCCTCCCGTTTGTACGTAGGGTCGTTGTTCTCTGTAATAACTATTGTAATAGTGTTGAGGTGGAAAAGAATGGGGAGAGTCCCGACGTCTCGGTCTCCTCTCCTCCATTTTGTGACTCACTCCTGTCCAGGAGGAGGTTTTTACTACATCCGCGTAGGTACGGGAATGGTCTCTATCAGGTAAGTGGTCGTTCGGGTAATTGATGCGTTGGCGTGGCCTGTCTCTGGCTTTGCCATATTGCACCAATCTCCAGTCATCCATATTTGTAATTAAATTCTTAAAGCCCGCCGCGACGTTTCGATATATAAATAATATCTTCTTCAGGCTGTGGGCTTGTAAAATATTTTTCTGATCGGTAATAATTGTGGAGCTCTTTCTCCTAGGCTTGTTGAAGTCAGAGTGAGAGGTGAGCTGTCTGCAGTTCTGCTTTTATAAACTCTGCCTCTGTCTGGCTCCTCCCCCTTCTTATTTCACTCTCTCCTTCTCTCTAGTGTTCTGGATGCACTTAGTGGATTAGAGGTAGTACGAAGGTGGGATCAAATTGAAAATAAGGTAAGTAAGTAACAGGTAAGTAATTAATTGTTTTCCTTTTCAGGTAAGGTATTAATAAAGGTAAGTATAATAAAGGTAAGTATAATAAGGTAATAACATATTTTTTTGTTTTTTTTGTTTTTGTTTTGTTTTTAGTTTTTTTTCCTTTTTTATAAAGAAGAACTTTTTGCAATTTTTTTGAGGAATACCACTTGGTTTGTTATGAAGTATTCTGTAATGTTTTGTGTTTTCGTGAACAAGACTAATCTGTTGAAATAAAGCATTTTTTCAACTGGTATTATTCTTATTATTTCTGGTTAGGTTTTAAGTGTAATCCTCAGTTGTTTTACTCTTAATTTCCAGTCATATCCATGCCTTTATTCATATTTTTATTCTCCAACCGTATCGTGCCCTGAACCAAAATGGGATGGGGGTTAGGTTTAGGGCCAGGGGTCCTGGGGTTAGGGTTAGGGAAGGGGTCTTGGGGTTAGGGTTAGAGCAGGGGGTCCTAGTGTTAGGATCAGGGCAAGGGGTCTTGGGGGTTAGGGTTAGAGCAAGGGGTCCTGGGGTTAGGGTTAGGGTAAGAGGTCCTGGGGTTGGGGTGAGAAAGCAGGGTCCTGGGGGCCGTTAATTCCCGGTCTCTCTCTCGATGGTTATTTTATGGGAGTCGATTCTAGAAGATTGGACATAATCAGTCCAGCATGGAGGAAACTGAATAGTGTTTAGAGGAGCATCCTAATGTAGTCCTAGGCGGCACTGGCCAGGGTTAGGCGAAAACGGTAATATCCATGGACCTGGAAAATCAGGTCCAATGTTATGCACGGGCCCTCCTAGGACATAGGATGCTCCTCACTGGGTGTTAAGACCGTAGGGATGTTTTGTGCCTAATGTATGAATCCAATATTTTTCTTGTTTTTTCCTTAAGGAGTCTGTCCATAAGGGTCCAGCTTGTAACACTGTGATTCTCAGCGATTCAATTTTATGTGAAATAAAATGTTGAATCAAGTGTGTGTCTGTTTTTTGTCCGTGTTTTATGTTATATTTATGTTGGGACAGTCTCTTCCTGACTGATTGTTTGGTCTCTCCAACATATTTCATTTTACATCTGGAACAATAGATCATATAGACACAATTGTGAGTTTTGGGATCAATCGGAGATTCTAGTTTAATTATTTTTTTAGATCGTAGATTGGTTGTAAAGTGTGCATGTTTGTATTCCAAACATGGGGATTTGGCAACATCTATTAGTGGACTCATTTTGCTTTTAACCAGCCAGTCCTTTAAGTTTTTGTTCCTGCGGTAGGCTGTGATGATTTTATGATTTTGAAGGTATTTGGTCTTGCCCAGGAATTTGTTAAAATTGTGATGTGTGGTGTGATTCAGACACAGGCTCTGTTTAGAATAGGTGGTAATAAGGGGGATCATCTTTTGTGGTTTCCCTTCTGTTACTTGTTTAGGGGTCAAAAAGGTCTTATGGATTTTGTTTAAAAACCAATATGAATAGCCTCTGTGTACCAAGGCTTGAAATAAAATGGTCTTGGCCTCTTCAAAGTAATGCGGTTGACTGCATATTCTGTGGAACCGAAGTAATTGTGATTTGATCAAACCTTTGTAAGTGTGTCGTGGGTGATAACTGTTTTTCCAGAGTAAAGCGTGTGTGTCCGTGTCCTTGAAATAAACTTTAAAATCCAGTTCTCCTGTTGTGGTGAATTTTTCTCCTTTAAGTGTTGTGACATCCAAAAAGTTGACTGATTGGTCATTGATCTCAAATTTTACCGTGATTGATGGGTGGTGATGGTTTAATATTTTAATGAACTGGTCGAATTCCAGCCTAGAATGAGTCCAAACTCCCCAAATATCGTCTAAAAATCTGTAATAATGAAGTGGCTTGAGTGGAGATTTATCCAAAGCTGATTCCTCCCAGTGAGCCATAAAAATGTTGGCATAGGAAGGAGCAAACCTCTTGCCCATGGCTGTGCCACTGGTTTGTAAGTAGAAAACATTATCAAATTCAAAATCATTTCTGATTAAATTGATCTCTAGTAATTTAAGAAGGTGACTATCAGGTCGTTTGTGTTTGGGGAATCTATTCATCCATAATTTAACCGCTTCAATGCCAGATTTGGTCTCAATATTTGTGTAAAGGCTGTCGACGTCTATGGTGAAGAGGTAAGAATTGGTAGGTATATTAATCTTTTTGATTTTATCTAAAAAATCATAAGTGTCTTTAATGTAACTAGTGTGTTTTGTTGAGATTGGATGTAAATGGTGTTCTATGAATTCTGCAGAGAGGTAGGTTTCACTATTGCAGTCTGACACAATAGGACGGCCCGGCGGTATTTCATAAGGTTTGCTCCACTTTGCAGGATCCTTGTGGATCTTGGGTAATAAATAAAATATTCTTGGGCGGGGATTAGTGTTACCCAAGAGATATTGTTTCTGTTTATAGTTTATATAGCCCTCCTTGCACATTTGATTGATAATTTCGGTTACCATAGGTATGGTATCATAAAAGATTGGTCCAGGAAGTCTTTTATAGTGGTTCGAATTACTAAGTTGTCTTTTGGCCTCCCACGTGTATTGGTCTCTGTCCATGATCACCACAGCACTGCCCTTGTCGGCTGGTTTTATAATAATTTGTCTATTATGTTTCAATTGAGTTAATGCTTGTGCCTCTTCAGAGGATAGGTTAAGTTTATCTCTAATTGACCAGTTGAGTGATTTGGTGGCATATGTGTCCGCTTGGACCAAGGAGCGTATTGAGCGTGGTAGTGCACTTAATTTAGGTGTCCAGTTGGACTTGGGTGTGAACGGTAAAGGTTCTTTAGTTCTTTTCTTCTCAAAGAAAGTGGCGAGTTTAACCCGTCTGTGATAATCTTGGATATTAACTATCATTTGTGATTTTTGACCTCTATGAATTTTTGCTGTGGGTATAAAGGTAAGGCCCTTATTTAACACCTGTAGTTCAGGCTGGGTTAGCTGGAAGTCTTTGGCCAAAACAACTACATTCTTTGATGTGAACCCTTTACCATTATCTGGGTTATTTGTTTGATCACAATTTTGATGTGGAACGATATTTTTCTTGGTTGAGTCCAATTTAGGTGGCCCCCTCCCAATAATGGGCCTTAGCGGGCCTTTAAGTTTAAATGTTTGACCCAGTGCTGTAACATGGCGGCAGCTGTGGTTGTTGTCCAATGTATGTTATCAACCTCGGTGGTGAAATCTTGGGTTGGTAACGGGGGTAAGAAATTCATGTTAGCCTCAATATGTGTATTAAGGATCTTAAGATTGTCCTTCTCATTTATGGGCAGGGCAGTGGAATAATTGATGATGGGGATCCAGATTTTGGCGGATGGAAATTGAATTTTGGCCACCCTCAGAGCCTTCTGGAGCTGTTTGATTGAGGTCTCTTTGGGCTTTTGTTCCCTATGGTTTATACCAACTGATATAATCATTTCTTCTACTGAAGTTGTAGGTTGGCATTTGTTCAAAATGGCCTCAATGTGGATGTATTTAGCTCCAGGGTAGCTATCAATGTGAAGATGTGGAATCTGGATTTTGGGAATCCTGAGTAAATTTGAATCACCTATGATGATAAATTTTCCTTGGGGTTCAAGGTGCCAATTTACCTGTTTTCGAAAAACATGTGAGTGTCCCCGAGGTCTCCGAATAGAGACAGTGTCTGATGTGTCACTATTGTCATTGTCTTCTGGTTGTTCAGACACGTTTGACTGATTCTGTTCATCTTCCACAGGTTCCTCCAGCTGAGCGGTGAAGTGTGAAGGAGAATCATCCATGGACGAAGACCCATCTTCATGGGCGTCATCCATGGAGAGATCCTCCTCCGAGGAAGTGTGGTAAGCCTCAATAGGTTGGTGAACCTGAACCATCCTGTCCGGATGTGGTGGTAAATCGATTGTCGTTCTTCTGGGTGTCATGGTTTTATTTGTGCACACTGGTTCTGAAATAAGTGTATTGGTGATCTCTTTTGTGACACAGGGGTTCGAAGTTATTTGTCTTCGCTGTGTTTTGGGACTGGGTGTCCTTGGGGGTGTCTGTGAAGGTCTAGGTTGTTGTGTTAGGGGTGAGGTTCCCCCGTTCGTCTGGGGGAGAGGTGGAAAATAAACCATGTTAATGGTGTCTGGTTCCTGTGACTCTCTTCTGACCCGTCTGGTGTAGGTTTTGGGTGGTTTGTCTGTGTTTGTGATTCGTGTAGGGTAGGTCTCCCCTATGGCTTCTGCCTGGGGTGTCTGTTCTTCTTGTTGGGTTATGGCTATAATATGCGCCTCAGTCTGCTCAATAGTTTCAGGCAGCATCCTTTTTTGGAATTTTTTTCTTGCCCATTTGGTGGCTATATTGAAAGCTAAAAGCCAGTCTGTGGTGAGTAAGGGTTCCAGTTCTGAAAGCGTAACTGTTATGCCCTCAAGGTAGTGGTCTTTGAGAATCATTTGGGTGGTGTAAGCCCATTGGCGGGCATTACCATCCAACAATGTTCTGGTGTTGTCTGTCATGGAGACTGGTTTAATGACATTTGTCAAATAGTCAGTCAGTCTCTGGAAGGTGACAGGTGGTTTCTTGTTTTCATCATTGTCATGAATTTTGACATTGTTTAGGTGATGTACTTGCCTAATCAGGGTGTACATCTTGCGGGTCTGTAGGCCCAGGTCTGTATTTTTCAATGGTGTATAAGGTGGTTTAGAAGTGTGGTCTGTCTGTGAGGGTTGGATTCTATTGAAAGTCTGTCCTCTTTTTCCTTTGTTATTAAAGTTGTAATAACGAGTGTTTCCTGTACCTGTGGGCAGGTTTTCGTAGAAACCACGTTCCCTACGTGCGTCAGGTCGTTGTTCTCTGTAGTTGCCATGGTAATACCGAGTGTTGTCTGTGCATGTGGGCAGGTTCTCATGGAAACCACGTCCCTTATGTGCATAGGGTCGTTGTTCTCTGTAATTACCATGGTAATAGCGAGTGTTGTCTGTACGTGGTGGAAAGTTTTTGCCAAAACTATGTCCTTGCTGTACATTCTGTTGTTCTCTGTTGTTATCATTGTGATATTGAGTGTCCTCTGTTCGTGTGGGCCGGTTTCCATTGGAACTTCCTCCCGTTTGTACGTAGGGTCGTTGTTCTCTGTAATAACTATTGTAATAGTGTTGAGGTGGAAAAGAATGGGGAGAGTCCCGACGTCTCGGTCTCCTCTCCTCCATTTTGTGACTCACTCCTGTCCAGGAGGAGGTTTTTACTACATCCGCGTAGGTACGGGAATGGTCTCTATCAGGTAAGTGGTCGTTCGGGTAATTGATGCGTTGGCGTGGCCTGTCTCTGGCTTTGCCATATTGCACCAATCTCCAGTCATCCATATTTGTAATTAAATTCTTAAAGCCCGCCGCGACGTTTCGATATATAAATAATATCTTCTTCAGGCTGTGGGCTTGTAAAATATTTTTCTGATCGGTAATAATTGTGGAGCTCTTTCTCCTAGGCTTGTTGAAGTCAGAGTGAGAGGTGAGCTGTCTGCAGTTCTGCTTTTATAAACTCTGCCTCTGTCTGGCTCCTCCCCCTTCTTATTTCACTCTCTCCTTCTCTCTAGTGTTCTGGATGCACTTAGTGGATTAGAGGTAGTACGAAGGTGGGATCAAATTGAAAATAAGGTAAGTAAGTAACAGGTAAGTAATTAATTGTTTTCCTTTTCAGGTAAGGTATTAATAAAGGTAAGTATAATAAAGGTAAGTATAATAAGGTAATAACATATTTTTTTGTTTTTTTTGTTTTTGTTTTGTTTTTAGTTTTTTTTCCTTTTTTATAAAGAAGAACTTTTTGCAATTTTTTTGAGGAATACCACTTGGTTTGTTATGAAGTATTCTGTAATGTTTTGTGTTTTCGTGAACAAGACTAATCTGTTGAAATAAAGCATTTTTTCAACTGGTATTATTCTTATTATTTCTGGTTAGGTTTTAAGTGTAATCCTCAGTTGTTTTACTCTTAATTTCCAGTCATATCCATGCCTTTATTCATATTTTTATTCTCCAACCGTATCGTGCCCTGAACCAAAATGGGATGGGGGTTAGGTTTAGGGCCAGGGGTCCTGGGGTTAGGGTTAGGGAAGGGGTCTTGGGGTTAGGGTTAGAGCAGGGGGTCCTAGTGTTAGGATCAGGGCAAGGGGTCTTGGGGGTTAGGGTTAGAGCAAGGGGTCCTGGGGTTAGGGTTAGGGTAAGAGGTCCTGGGGTTGGGGTGAGAAAGCAGGGTCCTGGGGGCCGTTAATTCCCGGTCTCTCTCTCGATGGTTATTTTATGGGAGTCGATTCTAGAAGATTGGACATAATCAGTCCAGCATGGAGGAAACTGAATAGTGTTTAGAGGAGCATCCTAATGTAGTCCTAGGCGGCACTGGCCAGGGTTAGGCGAAAACGGTAATATCCATGGACCTGGAAAATCAGGTCCAATGTTATGCACGGGCCCTCCTAGGACATAGGATGCTCCTCACTGGGTGTTAAGACCGTAGGGATGTTTTGTGCCTAATGTATGAATCCAATATTTTTCTTGTTTTTTCCTTAAGGAGTCTGTCCATAAGGGTCCAGCTTGTAACACTGTGATTCTCAGCGATTCAATTTTATGTGAAATAAAATGTTGAATCAAGTGTGTGTCTGTTTTTTGTCCGTGTTTTATGTTATATTTATGTTGGGACAGTCTCTTCCTGACTGATTGTTTGGTCTCTCCAACATATTTCATTTTACATCTGGAACAATAGATCATATATACACAATTGTGAGTTTTGGGATCAATCGGAGATTCTAGTTTAATTATTTTTTTAGATCGTAGATTGGTTGCAAAGTGTGCATGTTTGTATTCCAAACATGGGGATTTGGCAACATCTATTAGTGGACTCATTTTGCTTTTAACCAGCCAGTCCTTTAAGTTTTTGTTCCTGCGGTAGGCTGTGATGATTTTATGATTTTGAAGGTATTTGGTCTTGCCCAGGAATTTGTTAAAATTGTGATGTGTGGTGTGATTCAGACACAGGCTCTGCTTAGAATAGGTGGTAATAAGGGGGATCATCTTTTGTGGTTTCCCTTCTGTTACTTGTTTAGGGGTCAAAAAGGTCTTATGGATTTTGTTTAAAAACCAATATGAATAGCCTCTGTGTACCAAGGCTTGAAATAAAATGGTCTTGGCCTCTTCAAAAGTAATGCGGTTGACTGCATATTCTGTGGAACCGAAGTAATTGTGATTTGATCAAACCTTTGTAAGTGTGTCGTGGGTGATAACTGTTTTTCCAGAGTAAAGCGTGTGTGTCCGTGTCCTTGAAATAAACTTTAAAATCCAGTTCTCCTGTTGTGGTGAATTTTTCTCCTTTAAGTGTTGTGACATCCAAAAAGTTGACTGATTGGTCATTGATCTCAAATTTTACCGTGATTGATGGGTGGTGATGGTTTAATATTTTAATGAACTGGTCGAATTCCAGCCTAGAATGAGTCCAAACTCCCCAAATATCGTCTAAAAATCTGTAATAATGAAGTGGCTTGAGTGGAGATTTATCCAAAGCTGATTCCTCCCAGTGAGCCATAAAAATGTTGGCATAGGAAGGAGCAAACCTCTTGCCCATGGCTGTGCCACTGGTTTGTAAGTAGAAAACATTATCAAATTCAAAATCATTTCTGATTAAATTGATCTCTAGTAATTTAAGAAGGTGACTATCAGGTCGTTTGTGTTTGGGGAATCTATTCATCCATAATTTAACCGCTTCAATGCCAGATTTGGTCTCAATATTTGTGTAAAGGCTGTCGACGTCTATGGTGAAGAGGTAAGAATTGGTAGGTATATTAATCTTTTTGATTTTATCTAAAAAATCATAAGTGTCTTTAATGTAACTAGTGTGTTTTGTTGAGATTGGATGTAAATGGTGTTCTATGAATTCTGCAGAGAGGTAGGTTTCACTATTGCAGTCTGACACAATAGGACGGCCCGGCGGTATTTCATAAGGTTTGCTCCACTTTGCAGGATCCTTGTGGATCTTGGGTAATAAATAAAATATTCTTGGGCGGGGATTAGTGTTACCCAAGAGATATTGTTTCTGTTTATAGTTTATATAGCCCTCCTTGCACATTTGATTGATAATTTCGGTTACCATAGGTATGGTATCATAAAAGATTGGTCCAGGAAGTCTTTTATAGTGGTTCGAATTACTAAGTTGTCTTTTGGCCTCCCACGTGTATTGGTCTCTGTCCATGATCACCACAGCACTGCCCTTGTCGGCTGGTTTTATAATAATTTGTCTATTATGTTTCAATTGAGTTAATGCTTGTGCCTCTTCAGAGGATAGGTTAAGTTTATCTCTA